>ML685785.1:28921457-28946094 GCA_007922175.1 Pelusios castaneus | reverse complement strand
TCTGCCCCCACTCGATCCCGATGTCAATTTCACTGCTCAGCTGGAGCAGTGAAATTGACATTTGACAGCTCCAATGTCCCAGAGTGGCCCGGTTGGGCACTCTGGGACATTTCCGGAGGCTGCCTATTGCACGAGAAGCGTACACACAGCAGCTATCACGGAACAACTGTTCCGTGATAAGCCTTACCACGCTCGTTTTGGTGGTTTACATATTGCGCAGCAAGAGGGCTCTTGCCGCGCAATAAGAGGCTTCTGTGTGTGTACGCTCTGCTAGTTATTGCGCAATAAAGGGCTTTATCGCGCAATAACTTTGCAGTGTGTACAAGGCCTAAATATCTATTAGACTATTAATATGCTACCAAAAAATTCTTAATGGACGATCAGAGCTCCTGCTTTGCTTTTGACACACTGACAAGCTTTATCAGCCAGGAACAGTCAAGATCACAGCTGTAACAGCAGTGCCAACTCAGTAAAGACATAAAACCTCAGGAGAAGCATTTCCCTAACAAGGAAGGAGAGTGGTTTTATTGCCGTGTTCATTAAACCAGTGGCTCAGTCAGTACCTCCTTAAATATTCTTTAGTTAGAACTCATTTATGTTAACAAAACTGGAGAGCTCTAAGAAGAGACTCAGCTGTAAATACTTAACATTTTAGGTTTAACTGTTTTTTGCAACATTGTCTCAAGAACACAGTTTTCCTGCTCAATAATATTTATGGCCCTCTAAAAGGGCAGCTCATAGTGTAAAGCTATTTTTGTAAATCCTTATTATTTGCAGATAATCTAAACTTTAAAATTGAGGGGGGGAAAGGAAGGATAGTTTTGTGGATAAGCTCCCAGCCTGGAACTCCAAAGATCTGGGTTGAATTTCCAGCTCTATCACCAACTTCCTGTATAACCTTGATCAAGTCACACACAGCTTTTGCTACAAGGGGGCTTTCTATTACTGCTAAAGATCTCTGGGGTTGAGGTTACTTAACTATCTCCATAACAAGATGTTTTTGCAGTTGCTTACAACTTGCCAAACTTTACCCATTCAGGCTGAAGTCTTCCATGCTGGATGTCTCCCTCAGGCTGCATTATTTTGCAAAAGTTTCAGTAAAATAGGTTCAGCCTTTTCAGAGAACAAAATTAAGAAAAAAATATGCTGTTTTCCCCATTTTTTAAATGTTTTTACAGCTGTCTCTGAGAAACAATAACACCTCATACTCTGGAACAAAGACTTTAAATTTGGCAGTGGGCTTCTTTAACATCAGAGATGTGGCTTTTGCCATCTGTGGCAGAGTAGAGGGGAAACAAACCCCTCAGGGCTTCTGCCATGGGTGTCCCATTGCCTAGGCTGGGGTAAATGTATTAACCAGGCCACAAAAAGCAGGGGAGAGGAACCCCAGCTGAGGGCACTGATTAGGCCCTTCTAGACCCTGGCCTGAGGAGGCAAATGAGAACAGCTGTACCCCTGACTGGGGCTGGATATATAAGCCTGCTGGGGAGAAACCCAAGGAGGCCTGGTGAGGGAGGAAAGCTGAAGCTTAATGCAGTTCCTGGTATTGTATGGGTAGGAACCCTGCATTCCAGGGCCTACAGGGGCCTGGCTAGGAGTGGGTAGGATATTTTGCGCTGTTCTAAATAAACCAGCATAGGTGTTTGCACTGGGAGAAGCCTGAGGCATGGGAAAGACTCTTCAGTGGACCCAGAGGACTAGAGGCAGGTGCAGTTGCTTGCCTACACTATTTCTGTGAATACCCACCCAAACTGGTTATTAGGCTACTGTGAACAGGCTGTATGTAGATATTAGCAGAGGATTCATAATACCCTGTGTAAAGTAACCCCATTTTAAAGGCAGTATATCTAAGTTCCTTGATTGAACATATTCTTTCAAAGAGAGAGTGCAACAAAATGGTAGAGTTGTGTTTGCCATATTAGAGAGTGAGGTCCCATTCCTCAGTTTTGTACCATAATGCATACACACAGAGGGTGAATTAAATTTAAATGGACAACCTTAGTTCTTGCTTTTCCTAGCTTTTCAGTGCTTGAATTATCAACATTAACATTTTTAACCCAGTTTTTAATGTAATTTAATAAAACATTACCCCCAACACAAGGTTTGCTCACGGATGTGTCCTCTGTTCATGAAGGTAGTCTGCCATTTGTTGTTTCCATGCATACTATCCTAGCAGGACAACTGACATCTCAGAATATTTAGAGCAAATATCAGTGAAACTGTTGTACAGAAGAGGTGCATCACTTCAAATTTTTGAGGACTCGGGGTCAAACCATGATATATTTAACAGGAAAAATATAAGGGAACACATCTGTTTCCATTTCAATCCCAATCTTATTCCTTGCATACCCTAAATATTTATAAAATACTAATTTCTAACATACCAAAAATGAAAAACTAGAGAACAGCTCTGTTAAAGTAATATTTCTATGCAATTCAGCTATTCACTTTAAATGGTTTCTGATAACACATTATGTAATAGGCAAGAAAAAATGAGTGATCTGATTGTAATTGTAATCTGAGTGTAATCAGTGCATTTTACTACCAGCAATAAATTGCATGGATTATATATATGGCCCAAGATCTAGTAGCCTCATCACTTACCGTATTTTTCGGACCATAAGACGCACCTGACCATAAGACGCACCCAGTTTTTAGAGGAAGGAAAAGAGAAAAAGGAAGGCAAGAGAAAGGAAGGCGAAGAAGAGAAAAGGAAGGGAAGAGAAAGGAAGGAAAGAAAGAAGAGAAAGAAAGAAAAAGAAGGGAAAAAGAAAGGAAGAGAAAGAGAAAGAAAAAAAAGAAGGAAGGCAAAGAAGAGAAAGAAGGAAAGAAAAAGGGAGAAAGAAAAAAGAGAGAAGGAAGGGAGAGAAAGAAGGAAGAAAAAGAAGAAAGAAGGAAGAGAAAGAAGGACCTGCCGCGGCCCCGGGAAGCTGCCAGCGGGGCCGGGACAGGACCCTGCCGCGGCCCCGGGAAGCCGCCGGCGGGGCAGCACCCTGCCGCGGCCCCGGGAAGCCGCCGGCGGGGCAGGACCCTGCCACGGCCCTGGGAAGCCGCCGGTGGGGGGGGGAGCAGACCCCAGCCCCGGAGGCTGATCTCGGCCCGGTGCTGGGAGGCCGAGGCCGTGGATTAGCCCGGCCCCGGCCCCGGGAAGGAGGCGGTTGGCGGGTGGGAGCCCGGGAACCCACCGCTGCCGCAGCCACCCCACTGGCCCGGCCGCGTGGGGCAGGCAGGCAGGCCCGCGCTCCGGACCCGAGCCTGAGCCTGCCTGTCCCAGCCTGGGGGCGGGGAGGGCCAGCCCAGAGCCCGGCCGGGCGTGCCGCGGCAAAGTGGCTGCCCCGGGGGTTGGAGGGAGCAGCGGGGGCTATTGGGCTGCGCAGGGGGTGCGACGGCCGCTCTGCGGCCGCGCGCCCCAGCATTCGCACTATAAGACGCACCTTCATTTTCCCCCCACTTTTGGGGGGGAAAAGTGCGTCTTATAGTCTGAAAAATACGGTAATTATCGACATAAATAGTTTTTAAATGTTTTGTCATTTTTACATCTATACTGAAGAATTCTATTAAATTTTAAATACAACAGGGTGTAAATAGTGCTGAATTGATATAGTTTTAGCTATATAAGACCAACGTAGAGTGCCACATGCAGCATTCTGGAAATGAAATAATAAAATAGAATACATGTACAGGATTAATTTGTTATGATTAACTGTATTAATAGATGGTTTTAGAATTGTGATATAATCCTATTCTTGTGTTGATCTTATTAATTAATGCCTAGTGGTGTTTGTAGCACTCAACCTTGGGTCTCATTGCAAACATATTAATCCTTAATTTAAAAAAATCATTCCATCCTCATTGCCTCACTTAAACTCTACATTACGCATGTATTTTACCAGTTATGGAGGTTCTAGGCAAAGCTTTTCATTCAACCTGAGCCCTACCTTCATCCTGTATAGAGGAAAAAGCTATGACTGGTACAATTACAAAGGATCACCACTGCTGCAAGCCAGTGCAAAAGTTGTCACTAGGATAATAGAGGGAGGTGGGCCCATGATTAAATAGATCCAGTGCCCTAACACATCATGTATTACAACCTACAAGAATTAATAAAGTGAGTCATGAGTGTAATCAACACATATTGCAATTTATATTAATACTACACTGAATAACATGAAGATTAGTAAACGTAGCATCACACAAATTAGGAAAAGATCACACTGATGCATTTGATAGTTACATCACAGAGCCAAAAGGGAACACAGCACTTTACCATTGACACAACTTGCTCTATGATGTGTATAATCTTCCATTTGGATTTGGAATATTAGTCTTTATCAGTTTATTATACCAGGATTAAGCTATTCAGACACCAATTTGGAGGACCAAATTTCCAACAGTAGTTTGATGTAAGGTTGAATATAGATTTTTTCCTCTCTTAGTTTAATTAAAATATACAGTCTTAAAAGGTAAATGGAAATACAATGCTAAAGGATTTTCAGAATCACCATTTTATTGATGATACTCTACTCAAATGTGTTTTGAAACTCATACTTCTGACAGAAAACGAATTTTTTTTTAAGGTAGTTGCCTGACACAGTGACCATGAAATGTGTTCCACAGCTTAAAATCACTAAAAGAAAAAACCTAGCAGAAGAGACTATGCTTCTTCGTGATAAATCTGCAACCAACTGCCCTTTATTATGTTTGCAATCTCTTCAGAATTCAGAAGAATCTCAAAAACTAGGTACACAAAAAATAATCCACTGAGATGGCTCTGGCACAGGGTGGACACTGGCAGCTGGTTACTTCTGGCAGCAGACAGTGCTCCTCCCCTGCTCCCATCCCACCCTCCGTTGTGGTAAAGAACCGCTACGCGGCGCTACAGATGAGGGATGAGGTGGAAGAGGAGAAGCCATGCACCTCCGAGGTTGGGAGGATCACAACTGTCACACCCAGGAGGAAAAGTTGGGTTGTGGTGGTTGGGGACTCTCTTCTGAGGGGGACGGAGGCACCCATCTGTCGCCCTGACAAGGCCTCTCGGGAGGTATGCTGCCTGCCGGGGGCCCATATCCGAGGCGTTACAGAGGGATTGTCGAGAATCTTCCATCCCTCTGACTACTACCCCATGCTACTCATCCATGTGGGAACCAATGATACTGCGAGAGGTGACCCTCAGCAGATCAAAAATGACTACAGGGCTCTGGGAACACGGGTGAAGGAGTTCGGTGCACAGGTGGTGTTCTCCTCGATCCTTCCAGTCAAGGGTAAGGGCCCGAGCAGAGACAGATGCATCTTGGAGGTGAATGCCTGGCTGCGGAGATGGTATTACCAGGAGGGCTTTGGCTTCCTCGACCATGGTGTGCTGTTTCAGGAAGAAGGACTGCTAGGCAGAGATGGACTCCACATATCCAGGAAGGGGAAGAGCGTATTTGGAAGCAGACTGGCTAACCTAGTGAGCAGGGCTTTAAACTAGGTTTGAAGGGGAAAGGTGACCAAAGCCCACTGGTAAGTGAAACTGAGAGAGACTTGGGGGAAGGGATGGAACTTGGGGGTGCTGGGGCTGTAACAGCAGGAATAAAAGAGAGGGTAGTTGGAACTGTCGTGAGGGAATCAAATCATTGTTTTTTATGTCCTAATGAAGTTATAATACCTCAGGTGAGTGGGGAAGAAGGACACTGAGAGAAATTGCAAGGAGGAAGATGCAACAGGAGAGAGAATCGACAGGGCATAGTAGGGCAATCGGCCCGGGATTTTAAGTGTCTGTACGCAAATGCAAGGAGCCTGGGAAACAAGCAGGAAGAATTGGTAGTTCTGGCACAGACAAGGAGCTAGGATATAATTGGAATAACAGAAAAGTGGTGGGATAACTTGCATGACTGGAGCACTGCCATGGATGGATATAAATTGTTCAGGAAGGACAGGCAGAGAAGAAGTGGGGGAGGAGTAGCGCTACATGTAAAAGAGCTGTATGACTGCTCAGAGCTCCACTATGAAAGTGGAAACAAGCCGGTTGAAAGTCTGTGGGTTAAGTTTAGGGGAGAATGCAACAAGAGGGATGTCGTGGTGGGTGTCTGCTACAGACCGCCAGACCAGAAGGAGGAGGTGGATGAGGCGATCTATGGACAACTAACAGAAGTTTCCAGATCACAGGCCCTGGTTCTTATGGGTGACTTCAATTATCCTGACATCTGCTGGGAAGGCAATACAGCAGTGCACAGGCAATCCAGGAAGTTTTTGGAGAATATTGAGGACAACTTCCTAGTACAAATGCTGGAGGAACCAACTAAGGGCCTTGCACCTCTAGACCTATTGCTCACAAACAGAGAAGAATCAGGGAAGTAGAAGTGAATGGCAACCTGGGCAGCAGTGACCATGAGATGGTAGAGTTCAGGATCCTGATCAATGGAAGGAAGGAAAGAAGCAGAACACACACCCTGGACTTCAGAAAAGCAGATTTTGGCTCCCTTAGGGAGCTGATGGGCAGGATCCCTTAGGAGGCTGATCTGAAGGGGAAAGGTGTCCAAGACAGATGGCTGTGTTTTAAAGAAACCCTGTTAAAGGCACAGGAAGATAACATTCCGATGTGCAGAAAGAACAGCAAATGTGGACGGCGACCAGTGTGGCTTAGCAGGGAACTCTGCGGGGAGCTGAAACATAAAAGGGAAGCTTACAAGTGGAAGTTTGGAAAGATGACAAGGGAGGCATATAAAGATATTGCTCGGGACTGCAGGGATTAAATCAGAAAGGCCAAAGGACAACTGGAGTTGCAGCTAGCAAGAGATGTGAAGGATAACAGAAAGGGGTTCTATAAGTATATCAGCAACAAGGATCAGGGGTGGTGTAGGTCCCTTACTGAATGGGGCAGGCATCCTCGTGGTGGATGATGCGGAAAAGGCTGAAGTCCTCAATGCTTTTTTTACTTCAGTCTTCACAGGGAGGGCCAGCTCCCAGGCTATTACACAGGGTAATGCAGAATGGAGAGAAGAGCGGCCCTCGGTGATGGAAAGTCAGGTTAGGGAATACTTAAAGAAATTGGATGTGCACAAGTCCATGGGGCTGGATGAACTGCATCCAAGGGTGCTGAGGGAATTGGCTGAAGTGATTGCAGAGCCACTGGCCATTATCTTTAGGAACTCATGGCGAATGGGAGAGGTCCCAGAGGATTGGAAAAAGGAACATATAGTACCTATCTTCAAGAAAGGGAAAAAGGAGGATCCGGGGAACTACAGACCGGTCAGCCTCACCTTAATCCCTGGGAAAATCATGGAGCAGGTCTGCAAAGAATCCATCTTGAAACACTTGAAGGAAAATAGAGTGATCAGAAACAATCAACATGGATTTACCAAGGGCAAATCGTGCCTGACCAACCTGATTTCCTTCTATGATAAGATGACTGGATTTGTGGATGTGGGAAGAGCCGTTGATGTGGTATACCTCAACTTTAGCAAGGCTTTTGATACAGTTTCCCACAGCATTCTTGTCAGGCAGTTAAGGAAGTCTGGGGCCAGTTCTGTTCAACATCTTCATTAATGATCTTGATGAAGGGATAGATTGCGTGGTTAGTAAGTTCGCGGATGACACCAAGCTGGGGGGAATGGCAGATACTCTGGAGGGGAGGGACAGGATCCAGGGAGGCTTGGAAAAATTGGAACACTGGGCCAAAAGAAACCTCATGAGGTTCAACAACAAGGACAAATGCAAAGTCCTACACTTAGGACGAAAAAATCCCATGCACTGCTACAGGCTGGGGACCGATCGGCTAAGTAGCAGAGCTGTAGAAAAGGACCTGGGGGTTGTGGTGGACAGGAAGATGAATATGAGCCAACAGTGTGCCCTTGTTGTCAAAAACAAAAAGGCCAATGGCATATTAGGCTGCATCAGTAGGAGTATTGCCAGCAGATCGAGGGATGTGCTAATACCCCTCTATTTGACACTGGTCAGGCCGCATCTGGAATACTGTGTCCAGTTTTGGGCTCCCCGCTACAGAAAGGATGTGGACAAATTAGAAAGAGTCCAGCAGAGGGCAACAAAAATGATTAGGGGACTGGGGCTCATGATTTATGAGGAGAGACTGAAGGAACTAGGCTTATTTAGTCTACAGAAGAGAAGACTGCGGGGAGATTTGATAGCAACTTTCAACTACTTGAAGGGGTGCTCCAAAGAGGAGGGAGCTAGGCTGTTCTCTGTGGTAACAGAGGACAGGACAAGGAGCAATGGTTTCAAATTACAGCTGGGGAGGTCAAGGTTGGATATTAGGAAAAACTTTCTCACTAGGAGGGTGGTGAAGCATTGGAATGGGCTACCTAGGGAGGTGGTACAATCTCCATCTTTGGAGATATTTAAGGCCCGGTTAGACAAAACCCTGGCTGGGATGATTTATTGGGAGTGGTCCTGCTTTTTAGCAGGGGGGTGGACTAGATGACCTCGTGAGGTCCCTTCCATCCCTATTATTCTATGATTCTATGAATATAATCCTAATAGACATGATAAAAGTTATTAGCTTGATGGAACATAACCCATTAAGGTAAATTGGGTCTGCCTACCCTTTGTAAAGTGTGAAGTCTATTTAATATGTTCTTACCTCACCAGGCTTGAAGTTCACTCAACAATGGCTCTCCTTAACAATGTTCCCACTTAAAACAAGGAGTATCTGCACTTGCAAAAAGGAATGGGCAAAGGATGCAATATGTATTTATTTCCCTACTTAAAGAAAATTGCTCTCATAATTAAGGACAGAGGCAGCAATGCTTGGAAAACAAACTGGTGTTGTGGTTAATATAGTCCTTGGAGACATTTTTATTTTGTTTTTGAAAATATATTAACCTTATTGCACATTGTTCCAGCACAGTCATGTGGAGAGACACAGGGAAGCTATTTTAAATGGTAGGCAATAGAGTAGAGAAAGTGTTTGCACTAAAAATGGCAGATTAAATGAAGGGACAGAAACATTAACTCTAAGCTCTTTGCACATGGACCTTTTTTGTTCTGTACATAGCACAATGGGGTCTTGGTCCAAAACTTCAGCTCCTAGACACTACCACAAAATGTAAAATTCTTCATCATCATACTATGTACAGAGGCAGAGACAGACAGGGAAGCTGCAAAAAATCCAAGGCTTCTCAGGTTCGTACTGTCACGGTGGCCCTGGCTAACATAAGAACAAACAGAAGGATAAATGGGGGCTTGTAACAGGGTCCGCCTCACCACCTTGGCACCTATTGCTGACTATCTAGGTAATCAGCCCTTAGCCCAGCAGACGCTCTCCCTGCAGTGTCTTGCACTCCTCTGGTTAAGTCACGACCTGTCACAACTCCACGGTCAATTTCCCTGGGCCACTTCCCTACAGCTCCAATACCTTCTCTGCCATTGCTTCACAGCCTTTGACTCTGTTGAGTCCTACCAGCCTGCCACTGCTCTGTCCAGGGTGCTGACAGTTCTTCCTGTTCAAGCTCCTGGGAGGCATTACCCTTGCTCTACTCTGCAGCTCCCTTATATACTGGCTTCCTGGGCCCTGATTGGCTGCCACACAGCCCCTTGCTATTGGTTACCTCTCATGCAGTTTCTCCAAGGGCCCTCAACCCTTTCTTAGCCAGTGAGGAGCAGGTGCCCCATCACATGTGTGTCCTGCAGGGTCATACATGCTGCCAAGCGTACAGCAACTCACAAAAGGTTGAGAACCACTGTTTTGGTGGGTAGGATTAAAATTCAAAATGATCTAGAGAAACTGAAGAAATGGTCTGAAGAAAATAGCATGAAATTCAATAAGCACAAATGCAAAGTATTGCAGTTAAGAAGGAAGAAATTAGTTGCACGCATACAAAATAGGAAATGACTTCCTAGGAAGGAGTATGTAAGAAGGGATCTGGGAGTATAGTAGATAATAGGCTAAATGAAAGTCAACAGTGTAACACTGGTGCAGAAAAATAAACATTCCGGGATGTATTGACATGAGAAGTAATTCTTCTGCTCTACCCCATGCTGATTCGGCCTCAGATGGAGTACTGTGTCCAGTTCTGGGTGCCACATTTCAGGAAAAATGTGGACAAACTAGAGAAAGTCCACAGAAAAGCAACAAAATGATCAAAGGTCTAGAAAATATGGCCTATGAGAAAAGAATGAAAAAAACTGAATTTGTTTAGTCTGGAGAAAAGACAGAGGGGTGCATGATAAAATTTTCACGTACATACAAGATTGTTACAAGGAAGAGGGAGAAAAATTGTTGTTCTTAACCTCTGAGGATAGGACAAGAAGCAATGGGCTGAAATTGCAGCAAGGGCGGTTTAAGTTGGACATTAGAAAGACTCCCTGTCAGGATAGTTAAGCACTGGAATAAATTGCTGCAGAATCTCCATCATGGGAGACTTTTAAGAGCAGATTAGACAAAACACCTCTCAGGGATGGTCTAGATAATACTCAGTCCTATCATAAGTGCAGGGTACTGGATTAGATGACGTGTCAAGGTCCTTGCCAGTCCTACACTTCTATGAAACACAAATGCCTACAACCATTACCAACACAGGCAAAGGGAACTCTTTTTTAAAAATAACAAACAAACAAACCAAACCCACACACATACAAAAAGTGAAACTTTGAGTCTGAATTATTGGGACATTGCTCCTAGTGTGAAAGGCATTCATCAAGCAGGGAATCATGAGCCACAGTGCTGGCATGCCCTGAAAAATGTTGTAAGGAAGATTCAACTAAGACCCTGACAAGTGCAAGTAAAGCCATACCATCCATTCCAGAAAACAACTGAACCCACTGCACTAAACCATACCAGCACAGGTACAGTTGCTTTGATAGCAATGTGTTTAAAAAGCTCTGCAGGCCCTCTGCCAAACTCACTGCACCAAACGTGCTGCCATTTCCAGCAGCCAGCTTTGAGTTCAGCAGCAGGACACCCACATTTTCAGACTGGCAAGGCACAATGGTGACACTGTAAAGCTTTGAAGAAGAGTTCTGTGCTGTCCTGCCCTCCCAAAACACCCCCACTGGCCTAGTGTAAAGCAGCATTACCTCCCCACTGATGTCAGATCACTGAGCCCCGAGGTAGATGCTCCTGGTGCATGTTTTTCCAACTGTCTGAAAAATTTAGTAAGTTACTCCCAATCTCCTTCAAAGGTTTCAAGCTGCCACAATACACTGAAACCCTTTAAGAGGTAAGTACTGAACAGGAGCCTTGAGGCAAAGAAAATCAGTGGCAATGTGGTTGTAAGACAAAGACCAGAGAAATGAAAGGGCAATCTGGGGAAAATGCTCTGGAAGTAGATGGAAATCCTACAGCTTCATCAGTTCAATTTAATATCTTGAGCCACCACCTTGAGGTGGTGTAACCCTTGGGCATCTACTTCCAGCTGAGAGTGGAAGCATAGTTTTCCCTGGAAGCCCCTCAATAAGGGATAAAATGCTTACACACACAAGAAGAAAAATAATGTTGTACTGCATGTCTTTTACAAATTCACCCCAATTTTCAAAGGCAATCAGCATTATATCTTACCTGCCTGTAGCAGAACAGGTGACTCTGAAGTTACATTCAAATAAAGAGTGAATATATTTTGGGGAAAGGAAGGAGGAAAGGGGAGGGAGATTTGGTATTAGAGTCTCCCATACATTCTGAACCTACTGTAATTGTTAATCAACAAACACAAATGATGGAACAAGGAATCTTTTACAGGATAAAATATTCATAAAAACCAGCAGATTGAAAGTTACCATCTTCAGATAAATATCTGCCAGTCTTGCAGAACCACAGGAGAGAAAAGAGGGAGGAATCACCTGTTTAAAAATATATATTTACTTAATTCACTGAGGCCTACAGCATTCAGTTACACACACACACACACACACACACACACACACACACACACAAGCAGAAACCATGCATGAGCATATGAAATGATTCTTCTTAACCATAAAAGAGCATTTATGCTGCCATCTGGAATCCATGCAGGGCTTAATTCCAAGATACAAAAATAAGCAAGTTTTTCTGATCACAGACAGTGCTGAATGAACCGAACATTAGGTCAGCATTGTTAAAACTAATGCAAAATTGAACTGGTTTCATGTCAGCAATTTTTCATTGCTTCATACCAGCACAATAATTTGATAATGAATTTGATGTTTAGATACAGAAGACAAGTACAGATTTGATTTGAGCAAAAATTAATAGGATAATCTAAACTGTGTTACCATTCAAACAGGATCACAGTGGTTAGCATCTGAATGGCTCACATATAAAATGCACTATTAAACAGACACAATACGCAGGATGAGTGTCACAAAACTGACTTTCAGGTGCCCAGAAAAGTCACTGGAATCTATAAAGTCTGAGTTAAGCACCTAGGGTTAGGCATAGGGGCCTGAGATTGGGATTCACAAAAGACAGCACACTAGGAAAGGAACCAACTAAGCTAGCCAATGGGAGAAGCAGATGAAAGGGGTACATCCTAAATCCCACATCTCTCATGGAGTGCAGCACCTATCGCTGCATGCAATTCGCAGCCAGGGCAATTCTTGCAACTCCTCACAAAATGACTAAGGAAAGGAGACTCTGAGCACACCTACAAGATTGGACTTTATATGTGAGATAGCAAAGAAACGACCATCTTCACCTGGTTTGAGGGTCATACTGGGGCTCAAGTGGGAGACAGATGTACCAACACTTGCCTGAGGCAAAAGTGCATATGCTAAGAAGTAGAGACTTTGGCTCCTAGGGGCTTTTTACAGCAAAAGTTTAGGCACAGAGTGACTTTAGGTCCCTACGGGATTAGGCAGAGGTTCTGTGGACTACAGCAGTGCCTAAAAATCTGGGTTTAAGGCACCTAAGCCAGATCCACAAAGCAACTCAAGTGCCTAAATTACTTCTGAAAAAGAGACTTCAGCACTTTTGACCATTTTATTCTTGATCTTTAGCCAAAAGACAAAATAGGGATGGGAGTAGGAAACTGTAAAACTTCATCCAGTGGACCATAAAAGTCAGATTCAACTCTCAGCAGTAATAGCATGCAATATATGTGCGCGCACACTGTGCTCATTGGTAGGGCAGCCCAGTTTATTAAATCCCTCTAATGTCTGAACACCACAGGTACCAGAGTGGCATAGTGTAACAGTCTAGTATCTCCCGATAACTAGTGAGAAATTCTAGTTTTGCTCAGAAGGGAATGAAAGCTTATAGGAATCATCCTTCTCCTTACTTGCACCCACATGAAAACCAGCACACAGTCTGACATGCTGCCAGTCTCCGATGAGTAAAAGCCCAGAAGGGAATAAAAGGGTGGTGGGGGTGTTGGCAGAGAGGAATAAGGAAGCTTGTAAAGTACCTGCTGTGTTTTATGAGCCTAATATTAGGGCCAGATTTAGGTGCAGATGACCCAGGCAACTACCTGGACAACCAGGCAGAAGGGCACCAAGTTCAGAGTATTGCTATTGTTAACAACAAAAGGGAAAACAAAATGTTTGAAGTAAAATGTTTCAGGTATTCCATATGTGGATTCGTTTTTCTCTAACCTCTTAGAAAGTTCTGGGCCTTTGTAGAATCTCATGGAACCTGCCAGACTTTTTGAGAAATGCATTTTCCTTGAACCTCCTATAATGCTGTCAGCCATCCCCTTGTGGGTATATAAGGGGCAGGGAGATATAAAAACAAATTGAAGTGAAGTGAGAGCCTAGCTGCAATATGATGAACCTCGTTTTATTGTCACGTTCCAAAGGGGTCATCACGTTAGTCTAGGTCCGCAAAACAAACAAACAAGGAGTCCTGTGGCACTCAGACAGACAGACAGACAGAAAGAAAGAAAGAAAGAAAGAAAGAAAGAAAGAAAGAAAGAAAGAAAAAGAAAAAGCAAGTTTGTTAGTCTTTAAAAGTGCCACAGGACTCCTTGTTTGTCTTGTTTTATTGTGTAAATGTGAAAGTGCACTTGTGTTTTAAGGCTTGAAGAGTGTAATTAGCAATGAATAAAGGCCATATTTAAGGAGAAACTAGAAATATCTATCAACAGAGGTGGCTTTTGGGGCAGGCGAAGCAGGTGCCTGCCTAGATCCCCGAGCAGTAAGGGGCCCCATCCCTGCCGACCCCAAAGCTGCATCTGCCTCAGAAGGCTACGTTCTTAAGGCCCCCCACCACCCTGGTGCGCCACCACTGGCCCCGGCCGCTGTGGCTCCTTGTGGCATACACAAGCTTGCTTAAATCGACTTAATTTACCCGGCGTCTACACTACACTTTCCTTAAGTCAACTTAAGCAGCCGCTTAAGTCGACTTATGGAAAAATTAAGTCGACTTTGTAAAACCTCATTTTAAGTCGACTTTCTGCTTAAGTCGACTTTAGAAAGTCGACTTAAGCCAGTGTAGAAATGGAGTAGCCCTAAGTCGACTCCCTACTGCCCTCCCTGCCAGTGTGGCTGGCACAGCCACAGCCTGGGGTGCCCCCCCAAAGGGCAGGGCAGAGCCCTGCCCACCCTGCCCCTTTGCCCCATTGTACCAAGGTACAATGGGGCAAAGGCTGAGCCCCCTGGCACTTTGCAAGAGGTGCCCCCCCGCCACTGTGGACCTGTCCTAGGTCCACCTAGCCCCTAGAAGTCGACCTAGGCATCCAGTGTGGACGCTCTAGGTCGATTTTGTACGGTCCCCTCAAAGTCGACTTAAAATTTAAGTGTGGACATGCTAAGTTGACTTAACAAAGTCGACTTAAAGTCAACTTTGTTAAGTCGACTTAGCTAAGTCGACTTAAATTAACAAGTGTAGACATAGCCACAGTTATTATATTTCTAGGATGTCAATGATATTGTTAGTGTGGGACAGCTCCTGAAAGCCAGTAACAGTCAAAGTAAGCAACACAGTGTCTCCATGCAATGCACCAACCTAATTACCTCAGCTGTGACACTGTGCTGCTCAGGAAGGTGGTGTTACTAAATTAGTATATAAAGGCACTTACGTTGGCAGGAACCAAATCTAAGTGAAGACACTTCCACATCTAGATTGAAGCAAGGCAGGGTAAGCTGCCCTGTCCCTGTAGTGCAGACCAGGCCTTAGCCTGCTCTCTTTCTTCTGATAGAGGAAGAAAATACAGGGCTGGATGGAGCTACATCAGTTTACATCAAGTGACTGTCTGACCCATAAAATTGATACTGGTTAGTAATTTTTGAATTATCCTTCCAGTAAATGATTCTTCTCTGTTTTTCTGAAGTGCTTCACAGCACTGCAAAAGTGCAACATTTATCAGCTGGAATTCACCTCTGGATCTTCACCCAACTGAGAATTTTACAAGATGTCAATAGCACTGTTGAAAATTGCATGGAAAGTTTCAGACATCACCACTGTGGCCAACAAAGGACCCTGCCCTGCAAACACTTATTTTTCCATTAAGTTTAGGGAGACTATTATATGCATTACATGTTTGTATGATTCAGACCAAAAGAGAGCATCTGCTCACAGGACTTTAGTTTGCCCAATATCCTAGGTCTTCCCTGTTTCAATCTTTGAACTGATAACCAGTGCCTACAGATATATTTTATTTGTAGAGATCATCACAGTTATATTCATAATCACTATTTCATTTTAAACAACATATCAACAAGATGTTAGATAAAGTTCTAAATGCAGTAATTGCAAACTTTTGTGGTATATTGATTAATTATTTACTTAAAATTCAGTTCTTATAAAGAATCAGTTTTCTGTAATGATTATTGCTGTGACCATTCAGAAAGAAACTGATTAAGGGAAGATACACATAACATATAGAAAGATCATTTTAAGGAGCTTCTGGAATTCATCACTGCTGCAGGAGATGAAAGCTTTTGGGTAATACATCCAAGATTGTTTAGATTGTTCTGAATAGCCATCCGATGCTCAAAACTCCTACTGAATTCAGATAGAATTTTGGGTGCATAAGGACCAGAGGGGGCAGGCCGGCCCCCTGTCTCTGAGTAATCTCATCTGCAAACACAAATTAGAGATAGAGATCATATTCTGGTGACCAAAGAAATCCATTTGCTGGGGAAAACATGGAATTTGCATTTTAATAGAGAATTTTTACTTTTTACATTTTGTGAAAAAATAGAAACATATACAGTGGAATCTCAATTATATGATCTAATTGAGAGCAAAGCCAGATCGGATAAACAAAAATTCAGATAATCAGGACAATGGGGGACTCCAGCTACCATCTTAAATGGTAAATAGATCAATAAAATATTGTGTTCAACTGATACCTATATATATTGTGGATAGGGAAAACAAAATTCAGCATTCCATTTTTATCACAAAAAAACATGGAATTTAAAAAAAAAAAATCAGATAATTTTGGGTTTTTTAATCATGAAAAACTAGAATCCCTGCTGATGACTGATCAGTGTCTACTCCAAGCCTATCTCCTGTTCAAACTAAAAATCAAGCCTGCCTCTCTGACATCTCCCCTTAGATGTCTAGTTAACCATCAGCACAAGTCCAACAAGGCTAAACAGAACTCTTAATCCTCTCCCTGTTCACCCTGATCCCAACTCCCTCTGCAGCCCAGTGACGTAGCTACAGGTGGGCCATGCTCCACCCACTTTGAAAGCTGTCGACGCTTCACTTAGCCACCTTGGCAACTGAAGTGTCAGGTAACTTAGTTTCTTGGCCAATCACTTAGAGAACTTCCTGTTTTGAGCCATGAAACTGGAAGCAGGAAGTTCAGGAAACACTAGTTTTTCGGCTAGCCCACCCATGTCAACTATGGGCCTTGCCTAAATAAATCAATCACTCACTTCTGGCTACCCCCTGCCATTACTTCCTTTCTTGATTACTGTGGACAAACCACCATTCTGCTTGATCTTCCAGCTTGTCATGATCATCTTTGACTTGGACCTCCCTATAGCTCCTCACATGCAAGCTATGTCTAAATCTTGCCAATTCTTTCTGCACAGCATCTCTAAAATATGGCCTTTCCCTATCCATTCATTCAGGTAAAATTCTTGTCCAGGCACTCATCATCTTCCATCTTTATTACTGCAACATTCCTCTCTCTAGTCTTGACAAATACATTCTTGCTCAGACCCATTGAGAATGCTGCTGCAAAAGAATCCTTTTCCTGGCCCACTACTTTGTCCATGTCACCCATCTCTTTGAATCCCTCCTGTGACTTCCTCTTTTCTAATGCATTGAACAAACTGATTATTTTCACTTTCAAGGCCATTCACATTCAGTCCCCATCCTACTTATCTCCATTTCTTATCAAGCTGTCAAAGTGTAGATGTACAGCAGTGGCTGGCCTACAGTGCTAGCTTTCATTGGCCATTTGTTAAGTTTTCAAATAAGAAACTTTATGTTTTCTCCCATGTTGCCCTTGGAAGGCAATCCCCATAAACACCCACAAAGCTACCTCATTATCCACTTTCAATTCCCTCCTCATCCATCCTGCCTACAAAATCTTGACATTGGTTAAATGGCAGATATACTGTGGCAATTGCCTACCATACTGACCAATACAGTCTCATTGTTTCCTTGTATACCCCCATCTAATTGTAGCCATATGAAGTCTCCTGTCTTCTACTTAGATTGTAAGCTTCCTGTGGCAAAGCAAATCTATTTGTTATCAGTTTGAACAGTATCTAGCACAATGTGTGTCATGATTCACCTCTAGAGCTCATAAAGTCCTAATAAATAATAATTCAGTAAATTGCTACATTTATGCTGATTGTATTAAATTTTGAACGGGTTAGTTTAATAACTTGTAACAGATGACTAAACACTGATAGGCTGCAGGCACTGAACTCACATGGCAATTTTATTTCATAATTTGAGTCCTACTTACTGTTTTCCTTGGCTATTCTAATTATTCCCTGATACAGAACTAATGTAAAACTCAAATTAATGTTCTGAAAACTGTGACTCAACCAGACTAAAAGAGAACTATTAAGTAAACTTCTCAATTTATAAAGGCTTTCAAACATGTAATATACAGTAGATTAGGCAACTATATAATGTGAATTCTTGACACTATAGAAAACAGCAGCCTCTTCAGGGCCATAGTAGTCTACCATATTGTTGCCCCTTTTCAATCCAAGTGACTAGTCAAAGGGTGGGGCCCTGTGAAGCCAGTTCAGAATAGAAATTGATGATAGAGTTTGTTATTTTCTTTGGCTATGTCCACACTGGCAAGTTAGTTCGAATTAAGCCTCCTTAATTCGAACTAACTAAAATAAGTTTGAATTAGTTCAAACTAACTAATTCGAACTAATTTTAGTAAGTGTAGACATAGCCTTTGATACAGTCTGGTTTATTTACCAGGAATGTACAAAGTTCTGCAGGAACCACCTAAAACAGAGGCTAGCTTCTTTTTTTTTTTTTTTTTTTTTTTACAGTCCCAGCATCTTCAGCCAGCACCAGATCCAAAAACTCATTCTAGGTTTCTCACAGGTTGCTTAGTGTCCTTATTGGTTGTCCTTCTCTGCTTCAGAGTTTCTGTCAGACTCTCTCCCTCCTCCTTGCAAGTCTTCCACACCCACAGACACCCCCACATCTGGTCAGAACAATAGCCAGTGGAACCCTCCACTCACCTGGAGCTAGTTTCTGGTCAAATTTCATTATGGCTTGTTTAGATGTGGCCCCTCAACTGTCCCTTAGTGCAGTCTTCAAGAGTACATTCACACATCAGTTTCACCAAGGTTTTAACTCAATGCATTAGTTTTAACCCAGTTCATTACAATACTAATGTCCTTACAGAGCCTTTTCAATGAAACAGTGCCATCCTAGAACATAACTGCTTCAGACCAGATCATATTAAATAGCTTTCAGAACTACTGGGCATGTTTTCAAAACAAGAAGGTGTGTTCACATTCAGATACCAAACTCAATGTTATATCTTAGTGGGCACAAAGCGTTTCAGTTTAAATGCAAGGTGAGGTGTATAGTGCCCAATTCACCTAGTCACCTCATGCCAAACATTACAAGTGCCTTGTCTCCACTTCAGATTTTACAGCAAAACAAATATCGTGTGTTACTTACCTGACTGTAAAATAAAATACCCCACCCTTTGTGTCACTGAAGACAATTGAGAACTGCAGTATTGTGTCTCTTTGACTAAACAGACTGTCAAGGTGTTAGCACTGGGGAGCCAATTCTGTGTACCATAAATTGCTATGAAATTTTAGAGGCAAAGTGTACAATAATATGGCTTTCTAGAGCTTTAGTTTATTGAGTGTAAATACTGCTGTCAACCCAGTGAGGATAAATGTTTATTAAACTCTTCATAGTTAAAATGACAGATAAGCACATTTATTTTTATCTCATAATTTATTTATTTTTTGTAATCAGAAGCCATATATTAAGACACCATCAGATAAAAGAAAATAGGAGCAATGTTTCTCAGATACTTACGTGGCCCAGTAAGAACAACAATGCATTTGATTAAACGCTGATATGGATCAGAACAATAAGCAGACAGTCAGCATAGCAATCAAACTCTAAGCAGTAACATCTCTATATGTGGTATACTTTCAGACACAGATATAAACACCAAGCAGTCAAAGAGCCTTACACGTACCAACAAGTTGCTATATATCATAATATATTCCCATCACGGGCACATTTCCTCTTCAAGTTCACAGTCCCATATATGGAGGAGAAAGGGATTATAAACTGGAAAGGCAGTATTATCTAAAAATTAGTGCAGGTAACAAACATGGAATAGTAACAGAGGGTCAGGATCCACCAGTCCTATTGCTGACTGTCTATGATCCATTGTGTGACTACAGGAAAGTCACTGGTGACCAGGGACATGTGCAAGAATAAAAAATTGACCACTTTGGAAGCGGCATGTTCTGTGCCTCCACCACAGCCCCAGGGCCAGAGGAGTTCTATGCCCCTGCCAATTATTGGGGAGCCTATGCCCCTCCTTGCCCTCCCTTATGCATCCCCCTGCTGGCGAACATCCACAGCTCACATTTCCTTCAATGGGATCTAAGGACAATGAGCTCCTTGGAAAATCAGAACACTAACCTTCTGTATGACTCAGTTTACCCATCTCTCAAAATGGTAAGAATGTTGATATAGGTTTCATTAATGTTTGTAAAGTATTTTGAGATCCTCACATGGAATGTATTACAGAAGAGCAAATTACTATTATTACTGTTGAACAAGATGATTATTTCTACAAGCACACAATGTGAATGCTGCCATAGTTTTCTTATGCAGTTACGTTTGCTTTGCAATGGGTACACTGAGAGGCACAATAACAAATTCTTTGTCTGACAAACATTTACAGTGGCTTATCCAAATTAAATGTGGATTGTTTACCTACCCCAGCTATCATAGCAACCAGGCTTGCTTGGTTACAGATCTATATTGCCAGTGCTGTGCAAAAAGAAAATCAGGAAATTCAAGCATTATTGGCAGCTCTATATACGACTCCCAACATCAAAATGAGATGTCACCATGAGAGTTTTGCATGTACTAACTTAATTCACTGTAAAATATTAATAGCAACCAAATCTCAAGAAAGCTAAAGACAAGACATGGTCTCATTGCTAAGAAAACATGTAGCCTTTCAACAGTTTGCTGAAGAGGATTACTGCAAGACCCTTGCTAAAATCCCATCACCAAGGCAAAGGGGAAAGTGATTTCTCTACATCTGATGGAATTCAGCTCCCTTTTTGGACACTGTTACATTTTTCCTGCTAGAGATGGCTTATCCCTGGAGCCTATAAAAGTACTTCTAAGAGCAATTTTTGCCTTTATAACTGAAGCATATTGCACCAGGTGCAGGTATTTTAAAAAAAAAAAAAAAACAACCCAAGGGATGGTCTTCTCCCCATACACCACATTCCATTACACATACACACCATTTCAAGTGAGACACATTCCACATTGTGATACACTACCAATATTCTCAGTATGTATTGCTATAATAAAGTATAAACACTTTGAGTGAAGTGCACTTAATATAAGAACAGCCATACTGAGTCAGATCAATGGTTCATCTAGCCCAGTATCCTGTCTGTTGACAGTGGCCAATGCCAGGTGCTTCAGAGGAAATGAACAGAACAAGTAATAATCAAGTGATCCATCTGCTTTTGCCCAGCTTCTGGTAAACAGAGTATGAGTATGAGTTTTCTGCATGGTATTTGTCGTACCTTGGTTAGAAGAATCCAGATTTAAATGGGGAAGCAAATGAATACATTCTCCAGTCAGTCATTCACCCATTCTTCTGGGGGCACATGTTCCCCTGAGATATAGAATTTATCACAGATGAAGTGGGACCATTTTTGTGGGAGCCCATACTAAAACAGTGACTGCACATTTCTTCATTGCTGAACTACGCTGACATGGAATTAATTTCAAATGATCACCTTATCTGAGGATTGTGCTAATATGATACCAACAAAAAAAGAGAAAACACCCACAAACCTAGCACTAGGCACACAAAAAAGGCTCTTAAAATACACATATTATTGTAAATAAGAATCAGTACATTATGGCCAGAGAAATGATAATATTCCTATCAAGTTATTACTCAGTATGGGAATAGGGTAATATAAAGAAAAATAAATGCACTTGCCTGATTTCTGGGTTGTTTTTTCTTCTTTTTATTAAAACCACATAAAAGCATTGCAGAGAACCCCGACCCACAGAGTAAAAGGAAGAAGTTTTCCTGGACTCCTCCTAGACATCAAATGAGGAAGTTGGCCAAAAAAACAGTTTAAGGAGAGATGTAGTGAAAAGAAAGTGGCTTGATATGGCTCAAACTGTCAGCCAAAATTGTGGTTTTAATACTGGATGAAGGAAAATGAGATAAGAAGCATGCTCTTTACACCAGTTATTCCAAAATTGTTTTCCTATGAGGCCCATAGAAAAAGGGGTCATAGATAGACCACCCGTCAAATTTTAAAGAAGCTATGTGAATCATTTTATTTTATTCTTTTCACTTTGAGTCAAAGAACATCTGGATGGAAGACATAAAGAGATGGGAGTTTAAAGAAGTGATCCCTTGAAGACCCATCAAACACAGGCACTTATTCGTGGTATTTTTTCTTCTTCTTCTAGTAAGAAAAGTCCATGACATTAAAATTGCAATTACATACCACTTTGACTGAAATAAAGTTCCAGCTGCTCCTCAAGATGAAAGCTCCAACCACATCAGTAATTGTTATTTAATGAAAGTAGTGATAAGTAATAAAGCTGACTTTTGTATACTGCCTTCTGGATGACATTGAATCTAATCTATTGAAATAATTGACCACTTCTTAGAAAAGGTACACCTGACCGTAAGGCAGTATGAATGACTCATCTATTACAATTATTCAACTTTATGACTAATCCTGTATGTACTTAGCCGGTTCTCTTAAGAATACAGAGACCTTGAAGACTCAATACATTAGTTGAATAATGATTATACAACACGGTTAAGCACAGAGGTGGGCAAACTAGGCCTATGGGCCACATCTGGCCCAAAGGAGCCTTTCATCAGGCACTCCAGCTGGACCGAGCAGGAATGAGGCAGCCACTCCCCTCTCCCAGCCTCACCCCCCTCCCACCGTGTGCAGCAGCAGCACCCTGACAGGAGCATGGCAGCTGCTCCTTCTCACTGTGTGGGCCCAGCAGCGTCCTGGCCAGAGTGTGACAGCTGTATTTCCCTCCAAGTCCCACCCCTTCCCACACCTCCCACCACATGGCCGCAGCAGCACCTTAGCCAGAGCACAGTGGCCACTCCCACTACCCAGCCCCGCCCCTTCTGGTCTGCCTAGACTCATAAGTGGCACTCAGACCAAAAAGTCTGCCCATCCCAGGTTAAGCACCTTACACACACATGCCCTTTGGGACAGGGTCTATCTTCTGACAAGTCTAAATAATGCCTAGTATGATGGTGCCCCAGTCCTCCCTGGGTCACTATTACAATACAAACAATGAACAGTTATGGGCCAAATTCCCCACTAATGTAAATGGGTGCATCTCCATGGCTTTACTGGGGTTTCCCCAATAGAGGGAACATAGCCCTCATTTGAGATTATCATCATCAGAATAAAAGCAGAGCCAACAAGTGATGCCTACAGTCATATATACATGAACGTGAGAAAGTGTCTGGGTCATCAGGCGGCCCACCAGGTGACAGAAACAGTGCATCAGCCTCAGCTTCCCCTTTCTCGAGCTCTTCCAAAAGAACATTGTCTTAGTGTCTGGTACAAAGCCTCCCTCTGGGCATAATTTATTCACATGCACAAGTGCAGAGGCTTTTCCCATCCCTTGTAATAAAGCTATTTTCCAATTTCCAAAACAAACAAACATACAGCAGGTTTTTCCCATTCTCTGCTCCTAGGATTCCATCAGAAAGTCACTCACCTGAAAGTCAATAGCAATTCTGTGTTCAGTTCCTTTGGACTCTGACCCACCACCCTACTCTCCATGGCTAAGCATGACCAATCTTCCCAAAGCCTTTCACTTGGATCTTTGCCAGAGAGCTTCCTCTCTTTGCTCAGATGGCTTCTGCCTCCTGGCCTCGGAGTCCTACCTCTACTCAGTGGATCCAATCCTCCAACAACAAGCCTCTTGCTCTGCATTTGGCTTCCCTTGTCCAAGCTGCACCATCTCCTTTCTCCTTGGGACACTGCCTGAGCCTTCCACTCATTGGGTTCCCTTGCTCTGGTCCATTCACAGCAGCTCTGCATGAGCTCTCCTGGAAACTCAGCTCTTTCTACTGGATCTCCTGAAACTCTCTCCCAAGCAACTCCTGCCCACTCTTCCTTGATGCTTCCTGTCTTCCCCTGAGTTTCAGGGAACTATCACTTGTACCTTTTGTGTCAGACTGTGCCCCTCCGGGTCACAGGCAGCTGTCACCTGCCAGTCTCCCTCTCTACACCGCAGGTGCCCTCTTTACCAAAACTGGAGGTAAGTCACAGGTACACTGGCTTCTTCCCTCTTAAAGGGGCAGTGTCATCCTGGGACAGGACTGCTTTCTATGCTGTGCATAAAGATACATCCATGAAAGAATTCGTAAACGCATGAAGTTATATGAAGCTGGAAATTACTTAAATACCACATGAAGACTGGTTTTGTTTTAAATGTGTGGGGCCAAAGCCTGAGATCTTTACTCTGTTTTTAATATAGCATTTACTTAGGCAAACACCAATTAAGGCAAACATCTTAAACTGCACAAATTGAGGATGGCAATAACAGTGCTACGTTTGTATGCTTTGGTCCCAATTCAGCTCCCATTTTAGTGAGTCAGATTCTGCCAGTTGGATTGGACCACTATTGAAATGAAAGTTTAATTAATTAAATATCTGTGATTAATCCTAAGTAATAAAGAAATATTTAAAAATGAATACAATGATTATAGAGTTGGTAATTGAATACTGAGGAATCTTGATATTGTTGTGCAGATGAATAACATCAACTTCAGCAATAATTGCCTAAGACAAAAGATAAATTCAGGACCAAATTATTAATTTAAAATACTTACAGATATTCTAAAGGGAGAAGACTGATTGGACTTATAATATATATATATATATATATATATATACGCACACTATTGTCGTTGAATTGTAATCTTATCTCAGTGTGTCCTGGGAATACAGTTTTGTTTGTATCAGTATTAATAATAGGTCCTTTTAATAGATAGATAGATAGATAGATAGATAGATAGATAGATAGATAGATAGATAGATAGAT
>ML685785.1:28801921-28921447 GCA_007922175.1 Pelusios castaneus | reverse complement strand
GATAGATAGATAGATAGATAGATAGATAGATAGATAGATAGATAGATGTTAACACATCTGATCAGTCTTGAATATTCTGTGCTAACTTCAGTTCCATTACTATTATTCAGCTATATTACTGTATTTTTTCTGTGATTTTAAAACGTTTCTCAGTTAATTTTTAGTAAGTATAAGGTATAACAGCACTGCTGTACTGTTGGTTTCTTAGGTGAGCATGTAACACTCTGCAGGTTCAATTAACATAAGGATTGATTGTGCAAGGTGATGACCACTCTTGACCCCACCCAACAAAGCACTTAAGCATGCACTCAATTTTAGGTATGTGAGTAGATCTAATAACTTGTGTGGTTGGCTTGTGGCCTTACAGAGGTGCTACAAGTCAAGAGAATACTCTGAATTGAGTACCCCACATAGGACATTGAGGCCTCTACTACAAAAACCAGCCATGGCTTTAGTACTCCTATACCAGGAAAGCAAGACACACTGGGTGAAATAGTGGCCTTGTGGAAGTTAATGGCGGAACTACCCACTGACATCAATTGAGACAAGATTTCACCCAGTGCATTTTCATCTAAATGTGGCCTTAAATTAGGTTCTGCATGCAGCACTGTAATAATATTTTGCATTTAGGGTAAAATTAGTCCCCAGGCAAAGTCATCCAAAGGCATATGAACTATTTAGAGCCCTATTTTGAGAACTGCAGCGGCAAACAGATCTTATATTGGCCTCCGCAAAGGGGAGAATTGTACCCTCATAGTATCTTTCAATCAAGTATTGTAAATGCTTTAGAATTAATTAAATTGCACAATATCCCATCAGTATTTTTATCCTCACATTACAGACAACAAAAATTGGGCACAAGGAAGTTAAGTGATATCTGTTCATGATCACAAAAATACTGCTCACTCTTCAGATAAGAATCAGATCTAGCTATACATTTACAACATTCTGCATAAATCTATGGTGCCACCTAAGTGACTTTTTAAAAAGTAAGAACTTCTTCACGGACGTTAGGAATAGAATCAGGAACAGAATCCAGGAATAGACAAGGAAGAAATTTTTCAGCCGGGGGGTAGGGGGGTGCAGAAAAAAATGAAGATTTGAGTTGACTGAAACCTTTTGTAAATTCATGTCATGCCCTAACCAGGGGGCTGGAGGAAGGTATTCTGGAGTGGTGCTCTCTGTTCCACTTTGTATAAAGTACTTAAATATTCACTGGATTAAAGAGAGAGTAAAAGAGAGCAGGGATGATTCTGCAGCCTGTTTGCTAGGGCACTGAGCTGGTACGGGGCTCCTGGGTTGAAGTGGAACAGCTTCAACATGGAAAATTGAGTCAAATTCCAAAGGGGTAGCCGTGTTAGTCTATTGTAGAAAGACAACAGAGTCCTGTGGCACTTTTAAAGACTAACGGATTTATTTATCGCGTGAGCTTTCGTGGGAGAAAATCCCACTTCGTCAGATGCTTTGAAGCGTCTTCAAAGAGTCGAAGAAGTGGGATTTTCTCCCACGAAAGCTCATGCGATAAATAAATCTGTTAGTCTTTAAAAGTGCCACAGGAGTCTGTTGTCATGGAAAACTGAGTGAGCCATAGCCTGGAGGTTAGGGCACTCACCTCAGAAGAGGGGAACCCTGGATTCAAGTCTCTGCTCCAGAGTGGGGATTTTAATTTGAGTCTCTTTCATCCCCGGTAAGTGCTTGCACTAATGGATAGGAGGTGGGGGAGGGCACTCCTTCATCTTAAGTTTTGTGAATTTAGCCTAAAATTTCTTTTATTTAAAAAATGGCCCCAAATCAAAACACATTTCATTCAACCTGAAATGATGTTTTTGTTATTAATAGTTTTTGGGAGGTTTTTTGCACCAAATCAAAACAAACATTTTGGTCTCTGGCTGACCTGAACCAATTCTTTTTTCCTGATTTTTTTTTTCAGAGCTGCTAGTGAACCAAATAAATAAATAAAAATAAATAAATCTGTTATTCACAGAGTTCAATTCAGGATTCCAGACTCTCAGGAACCCTATACCCCAATGCTTCTCTAAGCAGCAAGTTATAATCATGCCATTTTATTATATGCTAAAAATATTTCACCTCTCAGATTCCCCTGAGCATCAGTGCTAATAAAACTAACAACTTAATTATTCAGATCTATTCAAGGAATAAGGAGCTAATAGAGATAATGAGATTCCAGTTAGAAACTATTTACTGTATCTACATAGCAAAGAACTAGGCACTTCTAGATCAGGAAAAAGGATATTCAGACCAACACGCCTCACCTTTTCTGTGTACCTTAATCCCTATATTTTCCCAATCAAATCATTAATCCCTTACTTCTCTAGAAACAAATCTATTAAACTCCTGGCTTGAATCACTTTCTTGGTAACTTTGTTCAAAAAAATATCTCTTCCTCTATATGAAACAGATCCGTCTTAGATCACTAAGTAATCACAATTTCTCAACTTTGAGATTGCGTCCTCTCTCATTTTTGAACCCCTAACCAACATGAAAAGACTCCCCTTTCTGCATTTCAACAGGGATTTTCACAAAAGCAATAGGGATTTTCAGAAGAAGACAGCACCCCGCTCTGTCTGTTCCCTCTGCAGTACACAGCACTCTGCTCCAAAAGGTGCTGGAGGGACACAGGGAAAGGTACTCTTTGCAATCACAGCACAGGCACAACCTTTAACTGCTGCTTCTGGGGCCAGGGTTGTCTCTCCTATTTCCCCCTGCCCTCAGCAGTAGCAGAGGATTACATCTGTGCTCTTCTTGCACAGAGCGCCTCCCTGTGGCTCATTAAGAGCTGACACCAAAGCGACTGCATCAGTTTCACACTGTTGCTACTGGTCTTGCTGCTAGGCCACTGTGGTTAGGAACGGATGCACAAGTGTCACCATCCCTGCAGTTATGTTTTAGGAGAGAATCTTTAACATACAAATGAAGTGAGGTTGGAGGAGGAAGTGTGAGGTATTGAAGCCTGATCTACACTAACAAAGTCAGTTAACATGAGCCAGCTTGCATCAACCTAGCTCCACATTTGTCTATAATTAAAATTGTCTCCCACCAGTGTCAATACCCCATTATAGCAACACTCCACCAGAATGGCACTGAGCCATGGTTGACATATGGATGTTGACACAGTCAGAGCACAAACACTGCATGACCTATGTCAAGTCTAACACTCCATCAACAGCTGCTCCACAATGCAAAGGATTACCGGATAGCAAATGTAAAAAATTGGGACAAAGTGTGGAGGGTAATAGGTGTCTACATAAGAAAAAGCCCCATATATTTGCACTGTCCCTGAACACTGACTGGTCTGATCAAAGTTGTGAATTTTGCTGCCCAAGGCTCACAGAGACTGGAAGCCACATACCCTGTTTAAAACCCTGCAAATTTTTACTTTTCCTGACTGGCAAACACACCCAACAGCACTCCCTTGTTATGTTCAACTGCCAATGCTGGCTACACGCTCCAGAGGCACTTCAGCCTGGAGAAATGGCTGTGCAGGGACAGCTGTGGACAAGGTGTAGAAACATTGACATGTATTAGCAGATTGCATAGGAGGATGCAGGAAAAGAGATACAGCAGAGAACAGCATCAGTGGTGTGTGAAAGAATGTCCAGACAAAGCAGAAGGCCAGAGAGACCAATAGTCTATCTGGTGCTGAACCACAGATCTGCCACTTTTACAGCAAGCTGTATGTCATACTTGCTAGAGACCCCACCAGCACCCCGCTGCCCACCGTGGATCCCTCCAAGGAGCCCAAAACAGACCCCTGCCATGAAGAGCAAGCAGGAAAAGGACAGGAGAGCTGTGATGGGGATGGTGAGGTACCAGCTAAGCCATAAGCCATGACTAGTCAGTCCTGACAGTACACCATATGGAAGCCCAATTCAGGGGAAGGAATCCTGGGTAAATGTGAGAGATCAGAGGGGATAAACCCTTTTGTTGCTCTGTCAGCCCTGGCCCAATGGTTGCAGCAGGTGCAAGAGTGATTAGGCTGAATCAGAACCAAGTTTAATAAGGTGAATTGGAACAGCTGGGGACCTGGCCAGGGAGCTATATAGGCCTGGGCAGGGAGCCAAAGGGTAGGGCTTGGTCAAACAAGGCAAAAAGAAATGGTTTCCCAGATTGATTGCTGGATGGAGGTGAGACTGAGCTCTGAGGGAGCCTGGAGCTCCTAGATCCAGGACATATGGGGTTGAAGAGGGGCTTAACTGTGAGCAGTATAAATAAGCAAGCCCCAGTGATGGCAAACAGAGCAGCATGTTGAGTCTTTTATGGAGGTCTGAAACCAAGGGAGTGGAACCTGGGAGGAAAGCAGAGGGCCAGGCAAGGCAAACGGCTAGAGTAAGTGTGTGAGCACATTTCCAATTACAATATTTAAATGCAGTAATGATGCCCACATACCAGGATACAGCTATTAACTTTTCACTAATTTACTCATACTAGAAAAGACAGTGGTAAAACAAAGGGAGGTAGAGCTGTTATATGCTTTTCTTTCCCCTGTAGAGCTAGGCAGGAGGTGGCCATGCAGAAAAGTTTGCTGATGTGTACAGAGATGTTCCTTGATCCTTCCCAGAGATCTTGATGAATTTTTCATGGAGATACTCTGCAATCCCCTCCTAAAGATTTCCAGGGATGACTGCCTTTTCTTCTTTCATAGTAGGACATGTGCACAAGTCTATGGGGCTGGATGAATTGCATCCGAGAGTGCTGAGGGAGTTAGCTGATGTGATGGCAGAGCCGCTGGCCATTATCTTTGAAAACTTGTGGTGAATGGGTGAGGTCCCGGAGGATGGGGAAAAAAGCAAATATAGTACCTATCTTCAAGAAAGGGCAGAAGGAGGATTCAGGGAACTTCAGACCAGTCAGCCTCACCTCAATCCCTGGAAAAATCATGAAGCAGGTCTGCAAAGAATCCATCCTGAAACACTTGGAGGAAAATAGTGACCAGGAACAGTCAACATGGCTTCACCAAGGGCAAATCATGCCTGACCAACCTGATTGCCTTCTATGATAAGATGACTGGATTTGTGGTTGATGTGGTATACCTCGACTTTAGCAAGGCTTTTGATATGGTTTCCCACAGCATTCTCATCGGCAAGTTAAGGAAGTATGGGTTGGATGAGTGGACTGGAAGGTGGATGGAAAACTGGCTAGATCAATGGGCTCAGCAGGTAGGAATCAATGGCTCAATGTCTAGTTGGCAACCAGTAACACGAGGAGTGCCCCAGGGATCAGTTCTGGGGCCAGTTCTGTTCAACATCTTCATTAATGATCTCAATGATGGGATAGATTGCATGCTTAGTAAGTTCATGGATGACACCAAGCTGGAGGGAATGGTAGATATGCTGCAGGGTAGGGACAGGATTCAGGGAGACTTAGACAAATTGGAACACTGGTCCAAAAGAAATCTCATGAGGTGCAACAAGGACAAGTTCAAAGTCCTGCACTTAGGACAGAAAAATCCCATGCACTGCTACAGGCTGCAGACCAATCAGCTAAGTAGCAGCACTGTAGAAAAGGACCTGGGGGTTATGGTGGACGGGAAGATGAATATGAGCCAACAGTGTGCTCTTGTTGCCAAAAAGGCCAATGGCATATTGGGCTGCATCAGTAGGCGTACTGCCAGCAGACCGAGGGATGTGATTATTCCCCTCTATTTGGCACTGGTGAGGCCGCATCTGGAATACTGTGTCCAGTTTTGGGCTCTCCACTACAAAAAGGATGTGGAGAAATTAGAGTCCAGCGGAGGGCAACAAAAATGATTAGGGGGCTGAGGCACATGACTTATGAGGAGAGACTGAAGGAACTAGGCTTATTTGGTCTACAGAAGAGAAGACTGAGGGGAGATTTGATAGCAACCTTCAACTACTTGAAGGGTTGCTCCAAAGAGGAGGGAGGTAGGCTGTTCTCAGTAGTAACAGAGGACAGAACAAGGAGCAATGGTTTCAAGTTAGAGCTGGGGAGGTCAAGATTGGATATTAGGAAAAACTTTCTCACTAGGAGGGTGGTGAAGCATTGGAATGGATTACCTAGGGAGGTGGGAGAATCTCCATCTTTGGAGATATTTAAGGTCCAGTTAGACAAAACCCTGGCTGGGATGATTTAGTGGGAGTGGCCCTGCTTTTAGCAGGGGGTTGGACTAGATGACCTGATGGGGTCCCTTCCAGCCCTAAGATTCTATACTTTCCCACACCACTCAGCAGCAGACATCATTGTGCTTCATGCAGGGCTGTCACTAGGCGGGTGCAGGGCCCGGGGCAAATTACTGTGAAGGGATTTGGGCTTCTTTGCAACCCAGTCACTTGTCAGCAGAGTGGGTTGCGTGTTTTTTTTTTTTTTGTTTTGTTTTTTTTTTAAACTTGTTTCTAGTCCAGCAGCAACCTTGTTTGGCCAACTGCAGGTCAATTTTCATGTTTTGAGCCTACCTACTTCCGGAATTTCTGGCTTCTGGCTCCACTGGAGCCAGAAATGCAGAAAACGCCATATTTTTGTGGGGCACCAGCATCTTTATTGGGGCACCAGAACCAGAAATTGCAAATCCGCCATCTTTGTTTTGGGAGCACTGGAACTAGAAATGCGAAATCCACCATCTTCATTGCAATAAAAAAAAATGGGCAGGTTTGGTGGCATTTTCAAACTTGCTTCCACTCTTTCCTAGACTGGATCTTGGCAACTCTTGTTTGTGATGTCAAAGCATGGGGCCCAGGGTGGTCACCCCAATTCACCACACATGAAGGATGGCTCTAGGCACACAGGAAGTGGCATATGGGCAACGGTGGCTTTGGGACACAGCAGCCACTGTGCTTTCTGTCTTTGTATCAGCTAAAGTCACCAGTACTCAGTGCCATTGTCCTGTACTCATATCTGTGGAAAGAGAGGCTGAAGTTGTATCGTTCCATGCAACTGAACAATTTCTTGCTCATTCCCCTTCCACCCAAGCCCTTGCTGAGTCATGCTCTCCAGAGCTGGTGCTGGAGGGTGATGTGTGTAATACTTCAAGGCTAAAGTGTCAGACATCTCAGGTTTAAAACCTTAAGGAAGCAAGGGAAGGTAGTTCTAAATCTTAACTTTTTCTCTTTCCATTGTGACCGACTTACAATGATGACTCTGTGTATTTTTATCTGTAGCTGCTGCTGTTCCCCTCCCCATCTCCACATTTGGAAAACACCTGACCAGATGAGGAGGAAAAAGACGACAACCCGAGATGACATGTTCAGTGAGATCTAGCAAGCCAGCGCTGTATCAGAGGGCCTGGAGGGTAAATATTTCTGACTGTGTGGAGAAGGAAAAACAGGAGACGGGCCCAGCAGGAAAAGGAGAAGATGATGCACCAGAACATAAGGGTACTTCTCCAGCACTAAACATAAATGCTGCAGACTCTTGCAGACTTCCAGGTTCAACAAACACTCATCCCCCTTTTCAGTCAATAGAAAACTCCATTCTAGCACCTCCCTACACTCACTCCCAGGGGCATAGCCACAGGTGGGCCAGGGCCTACCCTCTTTGCCATCGGGCCTATGCTTAGCGCCTGGCTGGGGCACAAGTTTCTCCACTACAGCCACAGGGCTGCCCAGCGGCCGCTGCTGGAAACAGAATAGAGGCACTGGCACCCACGCCTCTGCTCTGCTCGTAGCCATGGCTTCCAAGCCCCACAGCCACTGCTGCGAGCAGAGCAGAGGCACCAGGGCCAACCCCTCTGCCCCACTGACAGCCACAGGGGCCAGGCCCCACAGCCATGGCTGCGAGTGGAGTTGAGGCTCTGGCCGGGTGACTCTACCCCACTCGCAGCAATGTTCATGCTGGTGCGATGCCTCTCCTCTTCCCTTGGGGGGGGGGGGCTGGGGAGGGAGCAGCTTCCAGTCATGTGACTGCAAGCTGCCCCTTTGCTGGGCCCACCCTCCCCTTTCAGGGGCCCAGCCAGAAATCAGGGACTGGCTACGCCCCTGCTAACCCTCCCCCCCCACCCCCCAGACATTCTATTTGGCAGCAGTGGCTCATCCCTATTCCACGGGGAAGTGGGGGAGGTGGGGTGGAGAGAAGGAAGAGAGCAAAGACACCCACAGCTTCCCATGCAGTGATGTGTGAGGCCTACAGTTGCTGTATGTGTAACCAAAATGCACTGAAATGGTTAGTTCTTTCCACTATCTATTTCAAAAGTTCTTAGTGTATTTGGTTTTTAATGGCACATACTTTCTATGCCCTAGCTTTGCTATGAAATCAAAAATTATTCTGGGGAACATAGTGAACCTCTGTTATTTCACAACATGGGATATGGAATGCCTACCCCTACTGAAAGCACCCACTGCTTGTTATTGTAAAAGCAACAGAACTCATGAGATCAAGGACACAGTGTAATAAACACACAACTCGCACCACACAATTGATAGGTGTTGTAACAATGTTATTTATAAACAAACAATAATTCATAACCACCCCAAAACTTAAAGAGCTGGTTCAGTACAGTCCACCAAACTTCATGGCTGCCTTATAAAGCAACTTTTCAAGGCTTCCCTAAGCTGTATAGCTCTATGTTGAGCTCTTCAAATATTCTTTGTGTCTGGCTATTCAAAGTCATTAGATAGCAGCTCCCCGCTGGTGGCAAATTACCCCCTTTTTCCTCACAGACCTTCTGCAGGACCCAACAGGCAGCTATTAACATTGGAATGTTATACTTTCGGCGATCCCATCTCATGAGTAAACAATGCCAGCACCCCTTCAGTCTACCAGAAACAGATTCAACTGTCATTCTGTACCAACTGAGATGGTAGGTGAATTTTTCTTTGGTCCTGTTGAGGTGACCGGTCTATGGCTTCATGAGCCAAGAAAGTCAGAGATTGGCTGGGCTCCTCAGGATAGCTACCAACCAGTGGACTACAAATGGTGAAATTGAAATGCCAATAAAAATATCGCTGCTTATAGTCATGTACTAACTACCAACATAACTTGCATTGGGCAAAGTTTATTGTATAGACAGGGCCTTAATGGCACCTATAAAACCAACCCATGGGTTTATAGAAAAGGTCTCTGGTGAGAGCAGGAAAGCCAATACAAGAGTTCCCTGCTCTGAGGACAAGCAATTAGCGGGTAGAAGGTCTAGGCCATTTGTGGAGAATTAGTTAACTTCCACAGCACGCCATAAAGGGGGATGTGTTGTGGGAAGAGCAGAATTGAGTCTGGCAGAACGTACCAAGAAAATAGCCTCCAGAACTAAGTCTGAGGCTGAAGGGAAAACATGGAGGGGTTCCTCTTCTTTTCTGTAGTTTGGCTGATATGAGCCATATCTGTATCTTGGGTTAAAGAAGTTCTGTAGGATTTGTGGTTGCCCCTGAAAGGAACAGGATACTCTTTACATCTACTTGATTAGGAACTGCCATACTGGATCAGGCCAGTGGTCCACCTAGTCCACTACTTGCCAGTCACCATGGTCAACATCAGATGTTTCAGGGCAAGATGCAAGAAACCCTGCATTAGGCAGTTATAAAAATAGTCTGCCTCGAGGGAAAGATTGGCATGTGCCCTGACCATGAGAGTTTATATCCCTCATATGACTTAAATCCCTTTTAGTATTTATTCTGGTTAGTCATGTAGGAACATAGGAACTGCCAGAATGGATCACTCCTGCGGTCCATCTGGCCCACTTCCCTGTCTCTGACAGTGACCAGTCTCAGAAGCTGCAGAGGAAGGTTCAAGAACTTTGCAGTAACCAGATGTGGGGTAATCTGTCCCCCACATAAATCTCATCCTGATCTGGTTTTAGCTCTGAATCATTCATGAGATTTAATATCCCCCAGAATGTTACCGTTAACTATGAGAACAGTGGATATTCTTGTTAGCCATATCAATGTCTAATATATTTGTGGGAAGCCCTTTTAAAAAACTGTCAAACAGATGTATTTAATAAGATAAAGGTGAGAGGGTGCAGAACAGAACTCTTTGCCTTTTTAAAAAAAAAAAAAGTCAGACTGGCAGAATAATACTAGAGTTATTTAATGCTGCTGGGGTTTGGTTTTGTTTTAATATTAATTAGGTGTCAGGGTACCTAGCGCTTTGCATAGGTGAATCCATTTATTTTCCAAATCAAAATAAATTAGGGCAATTATTAATATTGCAGCAGCCCCCAAATGCTCCAATAAGAATCACTACACCAATATGGTGGTAAGCACTGTACAGAGATGCAAATCTGTGCACACCAAAAAACTTGCCTTCTGTTTTCCTATACAGCATCCCATACAGATGTCTAAACTCCACTGAGTAATGCCAAATCTCTTCTTTCTCCAAATAATGTGTTGGAGACGACCACAACCCTACACCCTGTGTAAAACCACATGTGTCCTTGCTGATTCCTTCACTCTGCGTTAAAAATTTTGGATCAGCCTTCCTATTTAAATTATTTTTCCAGTGAGTACACACTGCAATGATTTTATTTCTAGTAAGGCCTTAATAGGTTCATGGTCAGTATCTGTTCTGTGGTATTTATGCAGTGTGATGATTCAATGATGTAATCATGACTACCAGAATAAGAAATTGTGAGTCACTTAGAGTTAGTATATTTACTGTTTTGGGACACTTGAGCTCTGAATAGATTCCCTGTATGTAATAATATTATTAGCTGAGCTGGCTCCATCTTTAAAAACAACTCTAGCTGGTACTTATTTTGTAACAAACCTGTACATAGCCTGAGTGATTCAAGTTTGTCTATTGATTGTCGCTCATTGATGGGTTTTTTAAGTCTATTACTTATATCAGCATCACTACACTAGCTAGCATTGAGAAAAAGACTAAGGGATTAATTTTCAGAGGTGCTGGACATCCACAACTCCAAGTGAAGTCAGTTGTGGATGCTCAACAGCTCTGAAAACCAGCCTTTAAACATTTACAGTAAGCAGAAAAACCTTTCATCCAAAATGTTACTATACCAAAGAAATATAGTACCACAGAAGCATAATCAAACTGCAGAATGCTAAGTTAAATTCAATACAATGAGATCATGGTTTGCTTAAAAACAAAAATGAACAGTTTTGAAGATGCCCTCATACCACCTCTGAAATCTCCAATTTAAAGACCACACTTCTTAGAATACGCTGCAATCTTGGAAAGCAATCCCAGATTTAAGCACAAGCCAAGTCAGTCATGGCTTAGAGCCTCACATTATGAGGGGCCTCTAAATATGTTGGCAATAACTAAGAAGATTTATCATAACTGAAATTGATAATGCAAATAAAATAAGGCTTTTTGCAAGATGCATGGGTTTTATTGCATCTTTGCCTATGTATATATGCAAATATAAGTTTGTTTTTTTCAGTACCCTTTCTGTTCTAATGTAAAACTTTTTTCTCTTTATTTTTTTATGGTAGGGGGTCCCTGAATCTTGTTATAACTGAGGGCCTCAGCCTGTCTTTATCTGGCCCTGTTGGAAAGTGTTAAAGCTGTGCATCATTCCATTTTCTAACTAGCCATGACTCTAACAAAAATTCAGTCCTTCACGAGTGATACGTCCATCTGCCCCACCAGTTCATCAGATTAAAAGGAAACTTTATAAAGAAAGGACCAGTAAAGTTTATAATGGTTTCTTTTAAATCCGTTTCTCAGCACTTCAGTGACATACAAAATAACAATTTAGCTCCTTTTGTTCCTTTCAAAAACAAAGAACCACTATTTGATAATTAACTATCAAGGATAAATCTGTTTTTCTATATCTTTTCTTACCATTTTTGCTTCATCAGCCACAGAATGACCCTGCTAAAAATGTACTTCATTTCATTGTTTTAAAGATGCTGTGAAAAAGAAATGCTTATTATTCTTCATTATTTTGCTAGAAATATCAACATTTTTCATTTCATACATCTAAATATACACAAACTAATTTGTAATGAGACTGTCTCTCTACCTTTAAAAAAACAAAAAACCCATTCTACACCATTAACAAGTTCCTTACAAAATAACTTCCCTGTGTTCCTCTCAGCAAATGACTATCAATAGGTTTCATTTTATGAATAAAAGGTTTCAAAGGATCTATAAACTGCCTAGCTAATGGTTTTTCATTCATTTCTATCCAAAATATTGTAATGAAATTATAGGCTCTCTGTTTTGTGTTATTCCACCTGCAAGATTTTGCAAACTGACCTTCAGCTGGAATTTTTTTTTTTTGTTTGTATTAGAAATTTTACATTTCATGGTAAGTATATTGTTCGTAGTTGCATTCCCTTTAATTAACTGGCAGGCAATCTTACAGCCAATATGCATGAGTTTTGTAATAACAAAAGAAAAGTCATGTGTGTGAGTGGAAGGCAGTGAAGATTTTCAGCAGCAGGCCTAATCAATGCATCATAACCCAGTCATCAAACTACAAGTATTAGTGCACTTCAACATGAACAGCTCAAGCACTGGATCACCACTGAAAATGTATACTGTGACAATGAATGCACTTTCCACTATAAGAGCTCAACCTTATTCACGGGTACAGAAATAGGAACTCCTTCACATGGGTTAAAAACGTAGTGGGGACATGTAACTACACTCTACAATCATCCACTGAAGCACTACCAAATTACAAAACCTCATTTATTATATAGCATAAATCAAGGTTTGACAAATCCTGGGTGCCAGGTCACCATGGCACCAAGAAATTTCATCCTGGTGCCTGCTGCACCATGGTGTTTAGAAGTGGAACGACCTAAAGAAAAAGAGCTGCTAGCGCGTTCAGCAGCACTGCCGCACCGGTGACAGTAGCTTTTTTTTGGCAGCGGGGGGGGTCGTTCTGATGTATTGCACAGCTAGGCACCTTAGCTTTTGGGCTGGCTCCTAGCTGGGCAGAACATCTGTCAAGACATGGCATATATAAACATGTGAGTTAGGGCAAGTCTACACTTAAAACTTACAGTAGCACAGCTACATTGGTTCAGCTATACCACTGTAAGAGAACTTGTGTAGCCTTATTATGTCTAAGGAAGAGAGCTCTCTCGCCAACATCATAAAACCACCTAAATGTGTGGCGGTAGCTATGTTGGTGAGAGATGCTCTCCAGCAACATAACTCTGTACACACAAGCAAAACTTATGTCACTCACGGGGGTGTTTTCTTCCACACCCCTAAGCACAGAAGTTTTGATTCCATAAGTGCTCGTCTAGACAAAGCCTTAAAAACCAGGTGGGTGAGGTGGTATCTTTTATTGGTGAGAGAAAGAAGCTTTCAAGCTTACACAGAGCTCCTCTTCAAGTGACCTGAAGAAGAAGTCTGCATAAGCTCAAAAGATCGTGTCTCACTAAGAAAGGTGGTTCAGGAAAAGATATCTCACCCACCTGGTCTCTCTAATATTCTCATACCAATATGGCTATATTGACGCTGCATAACATGGAAGAAGTGAGCAGCAGTTAAGAACATGATTTTACCTTTGCATATGGCACTGGTGAGACCAATACTGGAACAGTCCATACAGTTCTGGTGTCCACATTTTTAAAAGGATATTGAAAATTGGAGAAGGTGCAAAAAAAGAGCCATACAAATGATTCAATGGGTGGAAAAAATACCTTACAATGAGAAAATTATAGCTCAATCTGTTTACTTTATCAAAAAGACGACTGAGGGGTCACTTGATTTACACCGTATAGACAACTTCATGGTACTAACAGGTTCTTTAATTTAATCTAGCAGTGAACGGCATGACAAGAACCAATGGCTGGAAGCTGAAGCCAGATAAATTTAAATTAGAAATCAGGCAAAAAAAATTTCTTTTAAACAGCAAGGGTGATTAACTAGTGGAACAAAATACCAGGGGAAGTGGTAGAGTCGCCATCTCTTTGGGTGTGTCTACACTTACAAATTAAGTCGATTTAAGCTTGCATAAGTCGACTTAATTTAATCTGTGTCCATACTACATTTTCCTTAAATCGACTTAAGCAGCTGCTTAAGTCGACTTAAGGAAAATTAAAGTTGACTTTACTAAACCTAGTTTTAAGTCGACTTTTCTAGCTAAGTCAACTTTAGAAAGTCGACTTAGCCAGTGTGGATGCAGAGTAGCCCTAAGTCGACTTTAAGTCGACTTAGGGGGCTTCAGGGCTTCCCCATTGTCCTCTCTGCCAGGGTGGCTGGCACAGCCACAGCCTGGCGTGTCCTGCCCACCCTGCTCCTATGTCCTGCCAGGGTCCCTGTCCCCCCAGTCCCCATTGTACCAAGGTACAATGGGGCAAATGCTGAGCCCCCTGGCATTTGGCAAGGGGTGCCCCCTCTGCCACTGTGGACCTGTCCCAGGTCCACCTAGCCCCTATAAGTCAATTTAGGCATCCAGTGTGGATGCTCTAGGTCGATTTGGCAAGGTCCCCTCTAAGTCGACTTAATTTTTGAGTAGGGACAGGCTAAGTCGATTTAAATTAACAAGTGTATACATAGCCCTTGTTTTCAGATCAAAACTGTATGCCTTTCTGAACTATATGCTTAACCAAACGCAAACTATTGGGCAAAACAGAGAGAAATGAAACCATTTGTGATAGACAGAAGGTCAAACTAGTGATCTAACAATCTCTTCTGGCTTTAAAAACTGTAAATGTATGAATATTTACTAACATAGAAATAATAACTGTTCCCATAATTATACTTATGGTTACATATAAGCTAAATAAAAACATCTGAAAAAGAATTAACATTCTAAACTTCTCTTTCTCCCTCTTACACTTTGGTAGACTTGACTTCTCTGATGGTGCTCTGCATTCTGCTTTGTGTACAAGCTCATTTAGGGCCTGAAACAATGTCTATTGAAATCAATGGGAGTTTTCCTTCAGAAAATAACACTGGTATACCAAAAATGTCTGAAGAAATGATGGACAAGATATTATATGTGACTTTCCCAGAGCTATAACAATAGGTGCATGAAAAAGTTTGGAAATAGTTTATCTACTGCTAAGAGTTGAGGGGATTTTTCATTTACCTCCCATTTCCTTCCTGGTCTCACAATCCAGGAATGACGATGACATCAAGGAATATAAAAATGAGTGTTTGTTCCATTTTTCTATACACTGTTATAACTCATTTATAATACAAAGCCCAAAGAACACACCATAAGCAGACTTTCTTACTTAGTTTCTGAAATAGTTCCCCGGTTTAGGAGAAGATGCTGAAACTGATTCTGAATGAGCTGTTGCTAATGGCTCTACTTCACATGCCTTCCAGCAAGTTACTTACACCTCAGATTTTAAGAGCATTCAGTTCGTCAACTGCAAAAGAAAGATACTCTCTAAGGGTGTTATAGGGATACAATCCATTAATTACTGTGGGACACTCAAATACTACAGCGGTGAGGACCCTAGGAGTAGGTACAGCTGGCTCAGATGCTGGCTGCTGAAACATGGAGGTAGGTGAAGTAGTGATCCAACATTCAGAATCAGTCACACCCTCTTCTAACAAGAAATGAGAAGTGAGGCAGAAGGGAGACTTGGTCCTCTAACTGATAGCAGGTACACACACAGCAGTACTTTAAGCTTTAAAGGTGGAAAAGGATTTATTTGCTACAGTTGTCTTTTTATTCATGCACATGGTACTAGTTTGGTAGAACCCTGCTACTTCTGTCCTAGACATGTCTATTTAACCTGCACTGTTTGGTTATATGGAAATTAGTTTAGAGTTCTTTTGTACTTTTTCCTCCTCGGAGAAAAGGCCTACAGAAACTTTAACTGTATAATGAATATACTGTTTACTCAACTCTTTGGAAAACTAATTTCTGGAAGAACCAGCTGTCTTGTCTTTGGAAAGCACCCCTTTATTCAGAGACATTCTCAATCTGCAAGACCCACTGCTCCAGGAACACAACCACTTAAGCACACACAGGCACCAAGAACATTAACCACTGCTTTAGACTACAGAAATGGCTTTTTCTATCTCCCATACATCTACAGCCTTCATGAATATCTGAATTTGGAATTTTTCCTATGAGTTGTATCAGCTGAGGAGACCTACATGTATGTCCATTCTCAGCCTGTCAGAGATGCTCCTTCCTCTCGCCAGAGAGCAAGTGTCAATGAGAGCAATGTGAAGTGTTACCAATGGTCAAACTGAGCCCATATTAGGTGCTTATGATTGCAAGCACAACATGGATCAATCCAACAGTGTAGTGTTTCTTTCCTGAGCCAGGCTAAAACAGCAGCTCTCAGAAGACTGCAGTGTCCCCGCTCATTTCAATAATATGTTGAACTCTGATGCCTAACACAGAATCACAGAGTTTAAGGATAGATGATGAAGTGTATGTCACCACTGTTAACTATTTAAGGCCTCATCATTTCAGTGGCAACATCTAGCTCCGGAGAGAACATAATAAGTAGGAAGCATTCTTTGCCACCATCTATCTCATCTCATGCATCAGTTGAAGGGGGATTTCAAAAGCAGCATTGTGGAAGATTAAGAGAATTCATGACACTACATCCAGCATAGTATTGGCAAGAATGCATTATCCCAAAATCAATTAGAAGTAGCGGAATTAATAAGGTAAACATGGACACACTTTAAACATATAACCCTAATTTACAATGTAATTTCCTTGTATGATACCACACCCTGTGTAGGGTAGGACAACACATTTAGTATTAATTTATTTGCAGTACCTCAAATCCTCCATCTTCACACAACCATCAAGAGTAAACTTGCTTTGCACCAACTAATGTGGAATAACTGAACCCATTCCTTTGGGCCAGCTAGTGGTAGCAAATGGCACCACAGACATTATGGCAGTCAGTAGGGTCAGGTTTATGCATTATGTATACAATACAGTCTTGCCCTCTAACACACCCACCCGAAGAAGCACAATTCCCAGAGATGTATAGACACCCTTCCCTCCCTCACCCCCCGCAACCACCTGCATGCTCTCCATGGCCTCCATCTTGTGCAGCAAAACAACAGTGAATCTACTGTTTTATAGCTAAAATGAGCCAGGGTTTGAGAGACTGTGAGTAATGTTTCATTGGTTAATTTCCAACTCTGCTGTGTGTTTGCCTTGTTTATTATCCTAGGGCAGGCATTTACATACATTTAGTTCCATTTGAATTATCAAAACAATTAAACAACAGCCAGCAGGAAAAGAAGTGATTACTTGAATGCTCATGAAAAATCAATACTTTTACAGAATGCAGAGAAGAGGTACAGTATCACCAGCGGCAGTGCAGGCTTTCCTCTGTACCCCATTAATGTGTCTCAGCTCTCACCACCTTTAGGGTTTAGGAAATAGCTCAGTCTCTATGCACATGAAATCCTTGGCATGCTCATTGAACCTGGCAGCATAGGTGCCGTTTTTGTGATGTGAACACCTGCCCTCCAGAACTATGACTGAGATATACTTACAGATATGCCACTTCAGGCAATGATCTTATAGGTTAGTCTGTACTCTGACACAAGCCATGCATAGCAAACCCCTGATCTATGGGGAGTAGTGCTGGTGGCAATTCACCAGGTGACATTTTTCTCTAAGTTATTGCACCAAAGCTCCAAATAGTATTAGGGGGCACAGTATGAAGGTGCCATTATTTATGCAATTATTATTATTTATGGTAGGGTCCCATTGTGCTAATGCGCTGCAAACACATGGGAAGATAAGGCCCCTCCCCGGACAAGCTCACCATCTAAACAGACCAGCAAAATGCAGAAGGCAACTCTTGTAAATTACCATTTTTCTTCATTTCTGCCAAGCCCAATCCCAACCTCTCCATCCAAGTACTTTAGCTAATGTGCTCCACAACTGTGGACCAACGGATCCTTCTTCCACCCTAGATAGCAAGGAATGGCAGCTGGAGCTCTCCCATACTGTATAGTAGGTGGGGAGGCCCCTAGCCCTGCGTTCTCTGGCTGGGAAGGAAGACTATGGTCTCTCCTATCCCTTTGCAGTCCTTGAAGACAGATACAGATGCTCTCCCACCTGTAAAGCGATTACCTACGCACACCTCCCACAGAGTTTTGAACTTGCTACTTTCTCTATGGCTTTGCTTAGCTAAGTCCTAAGAGATGGGCCATGCAGAGTAAAATGACTTTTGTAAAATGCTTTGAGATCTACTAAGGAAAAGCATTTTATAAAAGCTAATTATTATTATTATTTTGATAGCTACTTTTCCAAGCTTTGACAACGCATTTTAGAGAGCAATCTGCCATGAGATGGAGTGGTTTCTGATGGGCCATACCTATTGCTCATTAAGGAAGGTCATTTACTGGTTGGGTGAAGTTTTTCTAAAGCTGATTCACTCTCTCACCTCTCTAGGTTATTAAATATAATTTTACTGACAGATATATTCAATCTGCCACAGAAGCAATTTAGATACTTCAGTTTTTGCACTTGTAATTCCAGTGTGTACTCAATTGTCTCTGATAAAGACATTGTGCAAGAGGTATAAGCTATTCGGTCACACCATTATTTACAGCGCTCTTCTGCAGTAACATGAACAACTGTTTAATGTCATGGTGAAGACAAACAATATATATACTGAATTTAATGACAACTTCTTAGTTCTAGGTGTGACTTTACATGGAGTCTATTGAGAAAGCCTAAAATAATATTTGGCCCCTTTTTTCTAAAAAAAAAAAAAAAATAGAGCAGAAACCAATCCTTCATCTTTTCTCATTTTTGTCTCTCCTAGCTAATTATTATTTAAGATTAATCCAATGGGAACACCAATAGGCCCTGATTAATACTTGGGGCTCTCTTGTGTTTGGCTCTGTACAAGCACCAAGGAAAATATAATTCCTGTCCCAAAGATTGATCCTATAAGGAGCTCCTTGAAGGAGAAGCTCTTTAGGCTGTGTCACATTTTCTACCAAAGTCAGTGGCTGTGGGTATTTTTGTTAGCTACAGTTCTTCTTTGTGAATAGCTTGCTGTAGTGTGGAACTCACTCCCAGAGAATCTCAGAGTTCCCACAGATGACATTCTCTTTCCCCTCCACAAACAAAGCAAACTTCTTTGCCTTCATACACAAAAGGAAATACACAACAACAACAACAACAACAACAACAAAACATATGTGGAAATTCCCTTGTGTGGAGAAGCCTGGAGAAGGAATTGCACATGGTAATCGCTAGTTACACTGCTTACCGCACCTCTTGGAAGCCACTAACACAGTGATGGGCACAGTACAAGAGAAGAACCTCTGAAGTCAGTGGACCTGAGCCAGTTTATACCAGCAGATAATTTGGCCTCACATATTCAGAGTAGATTAAATCTGGTATTCAAGTGCAAGCTACACATGTATTAGCATCTGATTGGTTGAACTTTCTAAACTAACAAGAAGAAAAATGTTTCATGTATTCTCATGAGAAAAATTTTGTATTCTTGGGTGAAATCTTGGCCCTATTGAAGTCAGTAGGAGTTCTTCCATTGACTTAAATGAGATCAGAACTTCATCCCATACATCTAAATGGAAGACTGAAGATTTTATGTGGAGGAGAATTCAAATTCAACACCATGACATTAAAATAAATAATCATACAGACGATATAAATGTAAGGACACTGTACTGGTAACTTCAGTCAAAGCTGTGTATGAATGTTACTTATTACAATAGTTTATGTTCAAACTGTTTCAAAATGATGCATCACCTCTATTCACACTGGATAAAAGATATTTAGCTATTAAAAGTAACAAGTATTTTAACTTATGTCCTAGCCTATCTCCAGTTTAGGTAATTATATTTTACCTACTTAAAATTCCCCTGTAATTTCAATTATTCAGTATTTTTCACTTCCTGTATTATGCTGCTGTTAAGTAATTTTGCTGTTTGCTTTTAGAAAATTATTACCTTTTAATTTCAGTGCTGGCAGTGTGATGCATATTTTTTTTTTAAATACTGTGGGATTCTTCTGAATGAAAGACTATATGTAAAGGCAAACTCATTATCATTTCACAAAGGCCATCAAGTTGCAATCATATTGTAAATCATATTGTATTGTAAATACTTTTTGTTCACTACTAATCAGATTGCATGAACCAGTGACTTCAAGAAGAAAAACACATCATATCCCATTGCCTTCTCCAAATTTAAAATTCAGTTATGAAGTATGGGGTATGTTAAAATGGATATATTTCATTTTATCATTTAGATTTCATGAGAGTTCATATGAAATATAGACTGACTTGCCAAGTAGGATGCTGATAGATGAAAAGAAAGAGGTCCAGTCTTCATGGCACAGGATCAGGAGAATAACTGATCTTATATCATTACATCAAGCTACAGTATTTACCAATTCAGAGCAAGTGAAGTATGAAGAATAGTTTTTAACTCACAATCTGTAAATCAGAATCTACCCTACATTATAGCTATACCCCTACATCAATTGCCCAGAATTTCTGTACATTCATTTTTAAAAAATCTCTATATGAGAGCTCTACATCAAAGAAATGGAATTCTTTCTTAATCAACTATAGTATTCACTTTACCATTTACCTGCAAACAGAACAGCAGCAGAAATATAATAAGTAATAAGAGATGTGTCAAAAATAGGACTGCCTATGCATTTGTGTTTTTTTTAAAGCCTTATCTCTTTTTAAAGCCTAATCTAACCTTAAATCCATGTTAGCCTATGTCCATTATATTAGCGTAACCTTAGATATACACTTCTTGGCATCTGAAATGTTGGTATAATACAGCTAATTATCACTCAATGAACATGCCTACTGCTCTTTCCAAACAGTAATCGTTCCTGCATTGAGGTCAAGCAGTAAAATTATTACTATCACAACTAAAGACAATATAGAATGGACTTCTATAGTCATGGGAAATCAGATGTAACCTCCACATTCTTAGAATTCCAAATTGCATTTGAGATTTGGTTTACCCTCAGATCTCTTAAGAACCTGCCCCCAAAAAGCATAGGAATAATGATCCTGTAGTTTAACAAAACCCTCTTGCAATCTCACTTTCCATGCAAGATACAAGAGCTAATGGAAGCAGACTGTCCCACAGGAAAAAGAGGATGATATTATCCTTATGTTGGCCAAAAAGAAGGAGCAGAGAGCTTGCAATATTGTAGGACATCTGATCCACCAAAAAAAGAAAAAAGAAAGAAAAAGAATGCCTCCTTTCTATTATATTTCACCTCTGCTGGGGAGGGGTGTCTGGATTTTACGACCTAGCATATTGCAAAGCATAGGTTAGACTTGTTACCCGTTTATCTCACCCTTTGCAACCAAAGTGCTATGGGCATATACCAAATTTTACAGACCCCCTTTGTCACTGCAGTGAAGTGCGGTTAATATGCAGGTAGCCGTAACTTTTATTTAATCGAACGCAAGCCACCCTGCAAACCCATCCTCTCCCAGGGAATGGTATTGTCTTCCGAAGGCAGATTTTTCTGGCACTGCAGTGAATGGTAACCAAAATATGTAGCCGCTCCCTGCAGCCATCTCCCCGCGAGCACCCAGCCGCCCGGACTGGAAGAAAGCGCAGCGAGTGAGTGATCCCCGCTCCGGCGAGGACGCGTTCCTTACCCGGCTCAGCCCGGCCGCTGTGGGAGAGGGCTAGGATCACCCCGATCAGCAGGACAGCCCTGGTCAGTGGCTGGGAGCTCCGCCGATCGGGGCACCGTCGGGCTCTGGCCGCTGCCCAAGGCAGAGAGACGGCGAGCAGGTCTCCCCGCTGCCCGGCATGCCGCTGCCACCTCTGCTCGGCCCCCTCCTCCCCGAGAGCCATTTGGGGGCTCACACATCAATGCCGCTTCCTGCTTCCAGAAGCGCCAGGGTCCCCCGGCTCACGGAGCTCTGCTGGCCATGGCCCCGGGGGAGAGCAGGAGAGGGCGCCGCGCCGCCGCCTTTCACAGCTGATGCAGGGGCTGCAAGGAGCTGCTGGGGCTGCCGGACCCCATGGCGCCCGCACCTTTCCCCGGCCTGCGCTGGCTGCCCCCTCTCGGCGGGGAGCGGGAAAGACTCGGCGCCGCTGCCCCTGGCTGGCCGCTCCGCGCCGCCTCGCGCTCTGGGGCTGAGCCGCGCGCGCAGCCGAGCCAGGCGGGCGAGGGCGCCGCAGCGACAAAGGAATCGCCTAGCAACCAGGCCCCGCCCCGCGAGCGACGCGCCGCTCCCGGGACTGAGCCCTTCTGGGCTCCGCGGCCGCGGGGGAAGCAGGCGGGCGGGGCTGGGGCGTGCTGCAGAGCGGGCAACAAGGGGCTCTGGCCCGGGCAAGGATTGTTAGGGCACAGGGGGCTCTGGCCCACCAGTGCGGTTCCCCTTACGCCTGGGTGCATTTCCCTCAGAGCGCCCCAGGCTCCCACCGCGGCCCCTTGTCTCAGGCGGCACCCACCCCGGGTGAATCAGCCACGTGCCTCCCCCACCATGCTGCCGGGACCGTTGTGCGGGGGCCATCCCCTGCTCGGGTCTTTCAGTTAACAGCTCTCGGTCTCCTTCCCTTAATTAAAGCAGAATAAAGGCCATGGACTGAACGCAGCTTGCTAGTCTGTTGGCACCTACCCCCTCTAATTTAAGAGACATTTGAGGAAAAGGCTGCAGCTGACTATCTCAGCAATGCCCTCTCCCTGTTAAAGCCCAAATTTGTTGCTCTAGTCTGTAACAGAACCACCACGAGAGAGGAAACTGGAAATGATGTGGGCATAAGCCCAGGGGCCAGGAGAATGAATATGGCATGCACCCGAGCCTGTTCTTATCCCATTGACATCCCACTCTCTGCAGCTTCACTACATGTTTCTGATCTCTTGCATAACCGTGTGTGTGCGCACGCGCAGACCCCAACATGCAGGTTTCTTTTATTTTTTAACATATGGATTAAACTATATTGATTCCAATATATCTCCTCCCAGTAGTGATATCAAGTTAATACCATTTGATGGCAGTTCCTCAGCCTCTGTGAAATTAACTGATGGCTTCAATCTAATGGGCAGGTGTCTAAAGCACAAATCCAACAACCACCGTTATTAGTCTCGGGACAAGTAACGAAGGAACAAAGACTGAATTGTAAACTTGCCCCTTAAAAGGGTCTCTCGCCAAGTCATTGGTGTCACTGCATGGAACAGTGAAAGAGAGCTTGTACTGCTGAGGTGCTGCAGACAATCAGAAGGCTTCAGGGTGAAATGCTGGCCCTATTGAAGGCAATGGTAATTTGGGGATTGACTTCAATAGAACCAGGATTTCACACTCAGTCTCCTGTGCTATCAGTCTTTCACCAGAACTAAATTCACACACAAGTACAAAATAATTTGTAAGGATAGCAGTCAGCCAGTGGCTGTACTCACCTAAGGAGTCTTGTACCTCAGACCGCCAAGTCTGCTCTTGTCCCGCCAAGCTAAGAACTGGGTGTGCTGAGAAGTCAGGACTCCAAACCTGAAGGTAAGAGAGCATCTCAGATCACTAAGGCACCCCCTCTGGCTAGGGCACAGAGCAACACATTAGCTGAAGCAAAAAAAAGCATAAAAATGAGAATAGTGTAGGGCAGCAAACATATATAGCGGGGTTAACCTACAGGACAGCATCACAGGAACAAGCTCCACCTTGCGCACCATTGTAAACAAAGGGAGCATTCCTGATGCTATGGCCCTTTGATCTGTACGGCTAGGGCAGCGGTTCTCAACCACTGTGTCCGGACACATTACTGAGTCAACAGATGGCAGTAAGTGTGTCGCGGAAAGCTGGGAAGATGGCTGGATTTGGCCTGGGGCAGGTGACCTGCTGTGTCCTGTAGGGTTGCGCAGTATGCCATCAACTGTCGTGACCCACAAAAGGTTGAGAACCACTGGGCTATGTGGAATCTCTTCCCCATATTCACCAGCCCCTTTCCCTCAGCCACCTCCATACGCCTCCGCCACCCCTACCCCCCTCCCACAGACCATTTCCTCCAACTCAGTAGCGCATCCATCTAAAGTAGGAAATTGAAAACCCTACATTTTTCATCTGGGCTGCTTAGGGTTCCAGTTCCAGATCCAGAGAGGTAGAAGTGTTAGTCTAATTCAGCAAAACAAGGAGTCTTCTGGCACTTTCAAAGACTAACAATTTTTTTTTTCGCATGAGCTTTCATGGGAGAGACCCCCACTGTCTCTCCCACGAAAGCTCATGTGATAAACTTGTTAGTTTTTAAAAGTGCCAGAAGACTCCTTGTTTGTTTTAGGGTTCCAGGTTTTTCTTGGCCTTATGACAAAAATAAACTAACCAAATGTTTTTCTTGAAATCAGTAAATTAATATATTTCTGGACATGAGACTCCAGAAAACAGTGGGGTCCAAAAGCTCCAGAACTGTCTCCTTGCAGACTAATTAAACAGAACTACTCATCATTCCTCTTCTACTCAATTCCACTTCACCCCAGGACTGAGCCTGGAGAATCACACAAGAACTAAAGCAGTGAATCTCAGACTGAGTCTCAGAAGCTGCAAGTGGCTTTTTAATGCATCTCCTGTGGTTCTTTGCCACACGTGATATTAAAGCACTATGTGATTTAATTATTAACCAATCAGGTGCTTTTACTACATCATTAACCAATTCAGTCATTTTGCTGTGATGCTATATCTTGCACTGTATATATAATGAAGCAGTGAATTCAGACTACTGTGACTCTTCAGGGTAATTCTCATTGCTAATTTGGCTGCTGAACCACTGAGGTCCAAGTATCACTGTGCTAGTGTCAGATCAAGAGCCTGAGGCTATGAAAGCATACTCCCTGGACACTGGGAGGAAGCCCAAGGGGGTCCTCTGGTCAGGGGTGCAGAATAATCCTGCCTTTTCCAATTGAAACCATATCATTTAATGTGGAGGAGGAGATCAGTGGGCCCAAGAGATGGAGAAGATGGAGACAGGGCAGAACACCCCAGTGGGATGATATGGCGAGGGGAACAGCCGCAGTACTCTTACATAGATGCTCAGTAGAGATTGGGGAGTTTTCTGGCATGCTCTCAGTCCAGGCTGTCCTATTTATAGTACAGAGCAGGCTAAAATTAAAAGCCTGCCTCCTCAGCTAAGCAGGAAGAACAACTAATACAGACTACAGTTAAATACTTGGGACAACAAATGAAAAAACAGGAGTGGGAGTGATATCAAAGGATGAAAATCAGGCCCCTAGAGAGTGACACCAAGCAGAGAACCCCTGACAATGCCCATTGTTCCTCAAATGCAGGGGACATTGCCCAGAGGAACTCTGCCTGCAAGTGTAATTGGATGAGAGACCAGAATTAAGCCACACAAGCATACCCGTTTCCATTTTCCTCCTCTTGGGGTGAAGAACAGCTGTCTTTGCTAGCATCAGGAAGATGAGGAGGTCCCACAATTTTGTCAGGCCACAGATGGGGTGTGCATATATCAGGAAGTGCAGAGAAAAGTGCTGAAGGAACCAGAAGAGGGGCTACAACCTGATGCACCCTACGTGGGTGTGCACCAGAGTCTCCCTCTCAATGCAAAAAGTACAGAGATCAGGGGGAGGTTGTGAACCATGCTAAGTCACACCTGTACTCAGCTCTCTGGAGGAGCCACCAACTAATATTCCCAGTGGGCCATGGAACCAGAGTTGAGGACAAACTGGCCCATCTAGGTTCCTCCTCCTTATGTGGCAACATGTTCCTCCATTTAGTGTTAGGCTGGGACACAAGGGCAAGAAATTGGATGGTATGAAGCACAAGCATTTATAGATGTTCTCTGGTCACGGTTTGGAGATGGACCAGCTGGATATTGTGCAACCGGTTCAGGTGGCACATCACGGGCTAGGGAGGCTTGTGTGGCCTCAAGGTGAGTTCCAGAGGGCCAGGTGTAAAGGATGAGCAGGGAGCAACCTCGTTCAGAATCCACTGAAGGAAAGCAAAAGACACAGGAGGCAAGGGTGCCATCACCTCCTGGAGCACACGACAGGGGATGCGCATGGTGGACAATCTCATGTGCTGGCCAAACATTGCAGGGTCTACACAGTCCCTCTGATCATAGTTCAGGAGGTCTCCAAGTCTACTGGTACCACCTAGAGCCGTTCGCTGGTGCACCAAGGGGGATTCCACTACCTGCTCAGTGAAATGGAGGTTGGGTAGAAGAGATTCTGCTAGGAAATCCTCCCCTTCGGTGGCCACTTCAGACCCGGTCACTGAGATTAGCATCTGGGTCCTGAGGACAAAGTGTTGATAAAAAACTGGCAGCTCAGAAAGGTCTTGGGGGAGACCTCATAGGTGGCGATAAAAGAACTGATGGTCCTATTAGAGCCCTCAGAGATAGCAGAGGAAGGTGTGTGCCTGCGTGCTCCATACTGGATTACCAGCCCTATAAAGGAGTCTCTGCAGGTGGAAGGCAGACCTGGCTACATATGCAGCCCAGGCTCTCTCTGACCTCCCTCACAGGGAGGTTCAGGACACCCACACAAACTCAGTGCAGCCCCAGACAGAAAATCTCCAAGATCATTTTCTGGAGGCTTGCCAGCGTTCCCAGGGGCAGGCTCAGGATGTATAACTGATGCCAGAACATGGAGACCAGCTGATTCAGTGCCAGCACCTTTCCCCAAAGGAAAATGCACCGGAGTGGTCTCATCCACTCCACAACTGATCAGAGACTCCAGATTACTCCATTTCTCCAAGGAGGGAAGGACTGGTGGAAGAAAGGTGCACGCCCAGTAAGACCAGTGAACCTGTGCCCTAACCAGATGTCAGAGTTCATAGTGGGAAGGAACCCACCTGCTACTCATCCCAGACCATCAGGACAGGCCTCTTGACCCAACTGACCCTGGGGAAGCAAGCTGCCAAGCTTCTAACCATACCAGATCTCCTGGCCCACAAGGAGTATGTTGTTCACATATGCCAATGAAACCACCCAGAAGTCTGCCTCCTGAAGTACCAACCATGTCATTTTCTTGCAGAGGAGATGGAGAAAGGACTTGATACACCAGCATCACTGCCCTCAGTGGACAGCCTCCTTGGCCAGCTCAACCTGCTGGACTTCTTTGAAAAGTGCAGGAGCAGACCCAGTAGAGGCCCCCTAGACATCGTGTGGGAAACTTCCTGTCTTACCCCGCCCTGAGTGGGGGTGCTGGGCCCATGCCCACCACTTATGCTGCCCCCCAACAGACACTAATAACTAGTACCCAGCCCTCCATGGTGTCATTGGATGGCTGGCCAGCAGCGATGAAGTCAGAGGGCAAGGGCAATGGGGGTGAAGCTTGGGAAGGCCAGGAGGGGGAGAGGAAGGGGTGGTCTCTCTCTTGAACTAGGCCTTGACTCTGAGTCCCCCTCAGCACCAAAACCCCCTCCTCCATCGACTGCACCTGATGGCTTTTAGCAGCAGCAGAGGTCACCCGCTTAACTGCATGTGATATATGGGCTACCCCCTGCACCTGATGGGCTCATCAGCCTATGGAGGCGGCAGTGGGAGGGGAACTGAGCAGGTAGGATCACTAGCAATAGCAGAGTCAGCACTCTCTCAGGTCTCAGGGGTAGCCCAGTCTCCCTCCCTGCTGAGCCAAGTGGCAGTTCTTCAGGACATGCCCCAAACCCCAGCAGAAGCAGCAGCAAACCTCCCCCCTGAGGAGTAGTGAGCTCATAAAAGGCACCCTTGTAGAGAACCAGGAAGGTTCTCTTCAAACTTCTCTAGCCGTGCACCATGGCCAGCAGCTGAATGGTTTAACAAGAGGATGTGGTGGAGAGTGGGGTCTGATTGTGGATACCAGGTTCCAAAAGGTGGAAAGAGAAACAGAAAGGCAGCATTGGGAAGAAGGTGCCCCTCCCCACAGGGCAGGAAAGGCAAGTAACAATAAGTGGGAGGCCCTGAGTGGAGCAGTAGAAGCAGGTAACAACACAGTGGAGGCAGGTCACAAATTGGGGGGAGCAGCAAGCTGCCAGGAAAGGGGGGGTCTACATGAAACTGGGGGAGAATTGAAAACAGGAAGGCAGATGGGCAATGAGGGGGGGAGGAGGCAGCTCACCAGCCCAGTGCAAACTGGGAGGAAGGGAAACCCAAGGTGGGGTACAATTGTACACATACACTTGCAATAGAGTCTCTGTAAAACAGGTCCAGTGTAGGTAGGTAGAGGCAGGCTGGCGAATGGTCCAGCAAGCAGATGGTCTTCAATAGCAGGAGCAATGAGGATGTAGGTGGAATATGGGGAGGGCTCCATACCACCACCGCTTTTCCCAGCAACAGTAAGAGAAGCAGGCATCAGCAGCAGCCAGCAATGCAAGCCCCACCCCTCAGGCTGTGTGGAGGAGTAGGCAGTTTCTCCCTCAGGTGAGCTTGCTTCTTTGGCTGCTGCAGACCAGCTCTCTTCTCTGGCTTTCCCCAGTTCATTGGGCCACTGAGCCCTTATAATTAAACCTGTATCTGATGCACAGGGGAAGAAGCAGTGGTGTTGGGGGAATGTGAGTGAATGATAAAGGTCAGAGGGCCCAGGAGGTCTCATTTAATAGAGTGATAGCTGTGATGTGTGTGTGTGAAACAAGCATTGGTGAGAATGAGTGACGTTCTTGTTCCAAAGTCTAGGAAGTAGCATTGCTTCCTAAAGGGGAAAAACAGTATTTGAAGTAAACGACAGCCTTGTTTTCTCCTTGGTAAAATAAGAAGTTTTGGAAAGAGGAGTTATCTTTGTTAAATAGAATCTGGGGGAAAACATACCTTAGCTTTGGAAACATGCAGCTGCAAATCCAACGATACTGTCCGCAGATCCTAGCAATACTGTTAAGTGAAATTTCATATTTGTCTTAATTTGATACAGTTGAGGTGTTAGCTGTACCGTTGTTCAATTGCTGTGTCCCATTTGTACTGTTATTCAGTTTTTCTTCCAATCACTAATTCATCCTATCCAGAATTAGCTCCCATGTGGTAACTACTAGTAATTAGCCACACAGATAAGATGCGAGATGAATGGGTGTTACAATTATGTTGTAATGGCTAGTTTGCTAATCATTGCTGCGCTAGATCTAGCAATTTTATTTAGTGCAGTGCCCTCTAGTGGCATCCTTTCTGTATAGCAGGGCTCGACGAATCCTGTGTATACTATACTATCTTTTACTTGGTAAATTCCAAAGGGGTAGCCATGTTAGCCTAGGTCAGCAAAACAAACAAGGAGTCCTGTGGCACTTTTAAAGACTAAGAAATTTATTTATCGCATGAGTTTCATGGGAGAAAATCCCACTTCGTCAGATGCTCTGAGGATGCGGAATTTACAGAATGGGAGGAAATTAAATGCAGGGAAATGTACGACAGTATCAGGTCAGGCTGTAAGAGCAAATCAAAATAGATGTTGAGATTCAAACACTGGGGAACAGCATATAGAGGAAGGTGAGGTCAAATCACCTGTTATAATGAGAATAAAATCCGTAGTCCCTGTTTAACCCTGAGGCAACAGAGTCAAATTTACATATTAATTCCAATTCTTCAGTTTCTCTTTGAAGCTGCAATTTGTTATTCATTTGTTTTGAGCACAGCTATTAACAAGTCATCAATGGAGTGAGCAGGGAGATTGAAGTGTTCCCCTATTGGTTTTTGAATGTTGTGATGTCTGATGTCAGATTTGTGTCCATTATTCTTTTGCATAGAGACTGTCCTGTTTCTCCAATATATAAGGCAGGGGGACATTTCCGGCACATGATGGCATAAATCACATTTGTGGATGAGCAGGTGAATGAGCCTTTGATGGAGTAACTGGCTTGATTAGGTCCCTGTGATGGTGTCTTCAGTGTAGATATGGGGGCAAAGTTGGCAGCGTGATCTGTTGCAGGAATATGTTCCTGCTTTAATGTTTCTTTTGTTTGGTATGTAGTTGCTGGTGAGTATCTGTTTAAGGCTGGGGGGCTGTCTATAAGCGAGAAGAGGTCTGTCTCCCAAGGCTTGAGAGAGTATGGGATCGTTCTGTAGTATAGCTTGTAGATCCTTGATGATGGGCTGTAGAGGTCTGACTACAGATTTTATTCTCATTATAACAGGTGTAAGTGCCCCATCTTCAAAGCTTCTGATGAAGTGGGATTTTCTCCCACAAAAGCTCATGCGCTAAATAAACTTGTTAGTCTTTAAAAGTGCCACAGGACTCCTTGTATGTTTTACTTGGTAACTTATCTCATTTACTGTTTCATGTGTTATTTTGATTATTTCTAGCTTTTGTCATAGGTAAATGCCAGTAGTAGATCAGACCAGTTCAACTTTATGTTTATTTTTCACTCTGGGATGCAGCTGACCAAACATTAGTATTAATTTTATGTTTTTCATAACTGACGCAAACTATTAATGCGTCTATATTCTTTTGTTAGTTTTGGCATACTTTTGAAAATGGGGTTTTTTTAAATCATTTTCCTCTTTATCTATTCAATCAGCCGTCAAGTTAATATGTGCTGCACATAAGTGCTTAGTAATATTAGAAAGTTGCAGAATCAGGGCCTACAGCAACTAATAGTGTGCCAACAGAGGAAGGAATAAATAAAACGTATTATCTGATCATTATCCTTCTGGGAGGTAACATTTCCCCAACTCTGTCTTACAAGTTGTACCCTATCTGCTTGGAGATCAGCAATGGTTGAGTGCAGTTGCTTGGGAACTCCAGAGCAAGACCCTGCAACTCATGGGAAGAGTTCTTCCAAAACCATGTAAAATAGATTAGAGATGAGAGATTACTCACCCTGTGCAGTAACTGTAGTTCTTTGAAATGCGTGTCACCCTGGTGCTCCAGTTCAAGTGCATGTGTCCCCCACACAGAGATTTTCATTAGCAGGGGCCATTCAGCCCATGCATTCACTATCATCCTTCTGCTTTGCACCAGGTATATGGCAGGCTCCCTGGGTGAGCCACCTCAGTTCCTTATCCAAGTCTCAAGAGAAAACCCTTAAGCAGTAAGGGAGGGAGGGTAGGTAATGGAGCCTGCATAGGGACACACATTTTAAAGAACTCCAGTTACTATATAAGGTGAATAACTTCTCCTTTGAGTAGTGCCCCTGTAGGTGGCTCCACTTCATGTGATTTATGAGCATTGCTCCCTGAAGGAGGCGGCGGCTTTGGAACTGGATCTAGCACTGAAAAAGACTGCCATGCCAATGACCGCTTCTGATATAGAAGCATCAACAAGGTGTAGTGCCTGGAAAAGGTATGTAAAGAAGGCCAGGCAGCAATTCTGCAGATCTCAGATACTGGAAGTTAAGTAGAGCCACACATGTATATTGCGACCTAGTCAAGTGAGCTAACACCATTAGGAGGTGAAATGCTGGCAGCACTTTAGCAAGCAACAATACACCCAGAAATCCATTTTGATAGTCTTTGGGTAGAAATTGCAGAACCTTTAGGTCTGTCTGCAAAAGAAACGAACAGTCCAAGAGATTTACAAAACAATTAAGTCTTATCTAGCTGGAAGGCCGATGTCCCCCTTACATCTAGGAGTGTGGAAGGTGGTCTCCAGATTAGAATTACGTGATTTTAGAAAGAAAATTGGTAGGTAAATGATCTGATTTACATGAAAATCAGAGGACACCCTAGGAAGAAACCTGGGGTGTGGCCATAAGAAAATCTTGTCCTTGTAGAATACACTGAAAGGAGGATTTGCCATTAAGGCCTCCATTTCCCCAATTCTGAGGGCTGAAACAATAACCACTAAAATTGCTGCCTTCATAAGACAAATTCAGTGAAGAGCAGGTCACCATCAGTTCAAAAGAAAGTTTCATAACATTTTTAAGAACCAAATTAAGATCCCAAACTGGGGTGGGGATTTTCACTTGTGGGAATAGATTTATTACTGTCGGATAAGGAAACAGAGAGAACCCCTCAATACTGATACGAGAAGCTTATAAGGTGGTCAAAAGAACTTTGAGACAGTCCTGATCTCTTTCATTGGAGTATGTAATCCAGAACAAATGAAAGTGAGATTTGGGGACACCTTCTGGAGTTTACACCAGTGACCAAATCTTCTCTTCTTTTGAAGGTAAGTATTTCTGGTAGACTCTTTCCAGCTATTTAATAATATCTGTTGTACCTCTGCAGAGCAGGCTGACTAATCCTGCAAACCTGTGAAGAGCCATGCTTTGAGGCAGAGAAGGCTCAGACTGAGATGCAGCAGTCAATCAGTGTTATGGGAGATGAGCTGAGGAATGAATGGAATATTTATCACTTGACAAACAGCTACATGTAGAGATAAGGAAATCATGTCTGCCTCAACCACATCAGGGCTATGAGGATCATTCAGCCTTGTCCTATCTGATATTGTTCACCACTTCGAAAAATCAAAGGTTCTGGAGGAAACTCATAAAACAGCTTCTTCACTGAAGTAAGCATCCTCCAAGAAATAGATGGCATTTTTTATTTGTACCTGTGGAAAAGAGGTCCACTTCTGGAACCGCCCAAGCCTGAAATATGCTGACAAGAACCTGTGGAGCAAATTCCCATTTGAGGTTTTGGGAAAAACATTTGCTAAGAACATCAGCTGTGACCTGTTGCCTCCCTGGGAGGCACATTATTAGAATTCTTAGGTGATGTATTATGCATTAGTTCCATAGCCTAATGGTTTGGCACAGTGGGAAGGGGCTCTTGCTTCTCACTGCCATTGACGCAGAACATGCAGGCCATTGTGTCTGTCATGACCTTGACAGACCTATATCTGAGAAAGGAAGAAAACAAAGACAGGCATTTCTGACTGCTCCGAACTCCAAAAGATTTGACCATCTGTCCTATGCCATGAGAGCACTTAGATGCTCTCTCCTCATCCTCAAAGAGATGCATCCATAGCAAACAGTTATCATTGACATCAGTTGGCAGAAGGGAGCTGCCACTACATTGCAATGAGGCTTCCACCACTCTCGGGAATGCTTCACCTGTTGAGTAACTGACACCGTTTGTCTAGGCCGCGTCTGTTTAGTAAATGAACTAATCTGACCAATCCTGGAACCAGCAAAGGAATATTCTTGCATGTTCTGTCACAAAAGTGCAAGCCACCATGAGACCTAAAAGTTGAAGACGGTTTCTGACTAAAATCTGGAGGATCCTTAAATAATTGTAACAAGGTTTGGTAGTGTCAGGAATCTGTACATGGAAGGCAGGCCCTGGAATCCAGGAATGCCTCTCCAAATTGTGTGTTCTGAATGAGAGTTAGGTCTTCAGTTGAATGTGGCAAAATCCACACTAAGGCCAATAACAGAGAAAGTACTTTCCATGTGGCAGTCAACACCTCTTGGTACAACCAACCCTTGAGCAACTAGTCATGGAGGTAAGGGAATACTATACTCTCCCACTGCTGCAGGTTGGCAGCCACCACAGATAGAAAACCACCACCTCTGAAAACACTCTTGGAACTGAGGAGAGGCCAAATGGGAGCAACTGGTACTGCAAATGATTTTGTTTAGGAGTCTTAGATCTAAGATTGGTCTCCATGCTCCATTTTTCTTTGGTATGAGAAAGTACTTGAAGTAGAAGCCCCTTCTTGTGTGCTAAGTATGGATAATATGAAAATGTTCCTCTGATCTGGAGGAAGGTGTTGAATAAAGGAACCAAATGTTGCATAATTTTAAAGATGCGCTTGGTCATCAGCACCAGGTAATTCATAATAAAGATAGTAGGATTGCTGATGATTAAATTTTTTTTTCCCCAGAAGGTGCAGGTGATTCTGGTTTGCATTGTACAGGGTGGGTTTGTACCAGTATTATTTTGCCCCATCTATTCACCACATCTATCACCAGTGAGTTGGGTGGAACATGTGAAAATAGGAATGCAGAATTTTTGATAGAAACACACTGATCCTTATCAGTTCTCTTACGCATAAATGTTACTGTAACCAGAGTTTGCAAAACAGTTTTTGTAGGTTCTAGAAGAGCCTCATTGATAGGAAGAACAACTCTTGATGCTGTTACGCAGCAAAAAATATTCAGCAGCTTGTGCTAAGATTCTATTATCTCCTTAAGAGGTATTTGTAGGGAGTCTGCCACCTGTTTAATGAGGTCTTGAAACTGCTGAAAATCATCATCCATAGATGGAGGAGGAGGAGTTATGTCATCCAGTAATTAGAATGTTTGATAGTTTGAGGGGGTAATTTCTTTGTCTGCTCTAGTCTCCTGATCCTTGAATGTTTTCCTCTGCTGGGAAGAGATGCTTGAGTCTCCCACTCATCCTGATGGGAAAGGGTTTGGACCCTGCAAAACAGTCAGCAATAAATTGTCCAGCAATCTAAATATGGCCATTCAGGACCACATGGGAGAAGGAGTGGCATGCTGCTCGTACCAAGAGTAATGAAGTTCCCCAGATATTTTCTTCCCTGTGTCTTCAAGAAAGGGGATTCCCATATAGGTACATAGGTTTGTGTACAGCAAAAACAACAAGAGTCCTGTGGCCCCTTAAAGACTAACAAATTTCTTCGGGCATAAGCTTTTGTGGGCTCCGTCTGACGAAGTGGGTTGGAGCCCACAAAAGCTTATGCCTGAAGAAATTAGTTAGTCTTTAAGGTGCCACAGGACTCTCGTTTTTGTATTTGTTCTAACCCTCTCCACTAGATGGTACTAGGCCCTTCTCTTGGCCACGCTTGCCCTTCAAAGCGCTATGGGATTTTCCCTGCTTGGTGGTACCAGAGGAACCCTTTGCCTTGTGGATAAAATCTCTAAGGCTTTTCACCTGTTTGGAGAGCGAGGTCTTTTAGAGGTAGATTCCCTCAGAGGCAGATAGAGTTCTTCTTCCTAAGCTCTTTAGAGGAAGTTTCTCAGACTTTCCCCTCTTCTGTGAGAGTGCTTGTGCTGAGGTCAAAGGGGCACCCAGAGACTCCCAGAAAAACCTGACGTACAGGGTTGCATTCTTCTAAGCTGACTCCAAAGCAGGATGAAGAAAGCAGTTCATTACAAACAGTCACAACTTGGTTTCCCCAGTTCTTCCATGCCCTAGATTTGAAGGCTACACAGAAGTTATCCTTCTGTGAGACATGGGACTATCCTAAGCAGAAAACACCACAGAGTGTCTGTTGCTGACCAGAATAGCCTCTCTACAGGAGAGGGAATATTTAAATCCTGGTGAGTTGGACATGACCTTCACAGGGAGGATTTCTTCAGAGGAAAGGAAACACTCAACCAGTGACTAATCACCAACTAACTTAAGTTAGAACTAAGTCATCAAGGAGCCAAGGCGCATACAATACAAACATGCTAGGCTCCATTTCAGGCTCAGGTGACTGAGAAGGAACTGAAGGCAATTTACCCGTGCAGCCTGCTATAGCCTTAGTGCAGGGCACAAGGAGATTAGCTGCATATACACAGGCCAAACAGACATTGCTAATGAAAATCTCCAATCAATGAGGGTGCACATGCACCTGGAGTAGAGCCCCCATAGACACAGGACTCAAAGTAAAACAGTTAGGACCATATGCCAGTAACAGATAAGAACCTTGCAACTTCAGCAGTGGGTATATCTCTTCCACAGAGGATTAAAAAACAAGGCCGAAGTCCTGACCTGTTAACATCTTACCCCAAAGTGCCCTACTTTGGTTGACTCTAAGTTAATTTCCATAACTGAAATGACTAGGTAAGAGATTTTTCATTCTGGATCATATCATCCCCAAACTGAGATTTATAGGAAACAGTGAGCAGTACGGATCATGATTACAGCAGGAAAAAATTATCACTAAGGAACCAAAACAGATATCCTCCTTCCTCAAAAAGTTTTTAAAAATCAGCTATTTGGAGACTCTTGTATCAACACCTTCTTACCAAACAAAATATTTGCAGTGGACAGGCATTTTAATCTGTAATATTTAGCTAATCTACACATTTCTCGTGTTGTAGCTGCAGCATTTTCCATGACTTGCCGCGATTTCTGGGGTTAATTTGTTAGGCCTGTTCAAAACTAGGAAATGAGGGAGGTGGAACTGTGTCACTCAGAGATGTAAAAAATGCACACCCCTGAATGACACAGTTAAACTGACCTAAACCCTTGCTATAGACAGAATGTGGTCAATGGGAGAATTCTCCCATCACAGCCTGGTTACTGCCTCCTGGGGAGGGGGATTATCTACACTGATGGGAGAAGCCCACCCACTGTCATAGGTAGCGTCTTCTCTACGGGCACTGCACCTTTTCAAGTGTACACAAGTCTTCAGATTCCCCTTATGCCTCTGTCTTACGGCACTTTCTGCTCAGCAGTGGATACTCTAGGTCCGGACCTGAATAATTCAGGGGAAAGGAAACAAACTTGGAAGACTAATAGGCTATGTCTACATTGGCAAGTTAGTTCAAATTAAGTAGGCTTAATTCGAACTAACTAAAGCCATGGCTACACTAGGCTTTAGTTAGCTTGAATTAAGGGCTTCCTTAATTCGAACTAATAAGTTCAAATAGGGTATTCGAACTGAAGGGTTCATTCGAACTAACTAGTTCGAATTAGCCAATGTGGCCATGTTAATTCGAACTAATTTCTTAGTTCGAACTAACCGGCCATTGAAATGAATGGGGATCGCTAATTTGAACTAAGCAAGTGCCATGAATGGCACTTGCTTAGTTTGAACTAACTTTTCCTAGTTCGAATTAAGCTAATTCGAACTAACTAAAATTAGTTCTAATTAGTTAGTTCGAACTAACTAATTCAAACTAATTTTAGCAAGTGTAGACATAGCCATAGACTTTAAGGTCAGAAGGGACCAGTATGATAATCTAGTCTGACCTCCTGCAAAATGCAGGCCTCAAAACCTTATCCACCCACTCCACTAATAAGCCACTAACCTACGACTGAGTTACTTACCTCCTTACATCATGATTTAAGGACTTTAAGATACAGAGAATTCACCAGTAGGTGAACCATGCCCTGTGCTACAGAGGAAGGTGAAAAACCCCCAGAGCCCAAGCCAATCTGCCTTGGGGGAAAATTCCTTCCCGACCTCAAATATGGCGATCAGTTAAACCCTGAGCACGTGGGCAAGTCTCAACAGCCAAGCTAAACATTTCAGTGATTGCATTTATTTGAGGAATATTTTCAGTGTGATGCATCTATCCATATTGCACCATAGCTTCTCTTTAGGGTGGTGAGAATGAGTTTCTAAAATGAATGGGTGGAGACGGAGCTGCTTACATTGATTACACAGCTGTGTGACTGCAGCATGTTGATCTTGTTGTTTCTCAGGATGGTGTCCCTACGAGAGTTCTAGCAAGAAAGGTGTGCTCACAGGAATAAGAGCCTTGTGAAAACCCTGAGATCACGTACTGAAAATGGGAGTTCCCATATACAGGCCTCAGCAGATGGTTGTGACATGGGCTGATAAAAGTATGAAGCATCTGTTAGGTCCAAAATGTACCTCTGGAGCAAGTACCCCTGGAGGTATCACTGCTACAAATTTATACTATAACTTTTCACCTGAATTTTGTTCTGTCAGACAGCTGTTATTTGAACTCTAGTACTTCTTAATCCTGAAGTTCCTTTCTGTATGATGAATAATATAAAATACAGACCCAAAGAATCTTTCTTCTTAGGGACTGAGGTCTGTTACCTGGCAGGATAAAAGATGTGCACTTTCCAGCATGACAACTTCCTGGTTGATAAGATCTCTCATCCTTGGGGAGAAACACCAAGTTCCAGCAAGTAACGGTTTCCTGAACCCACCTGTGCTGGGTCTATTTGACTTCCTTGTTGGGAAAAAGGAGATTCAGTCTCCTAGACATTTATGTTGCTGCAGGCACAACCTGTTGTGTCACACTAGATTTATGGACTGAAAGCAGCTAATGATGTTTTGGGAATTTATGTCTATTGCTTGGTTCCAAGGCCCATCTTTGGCATTTCTGGCTGGTATGGAACTGAGGATACCTTCTGTAAGGGTGCTAGCTTATCTCTTCTGGAGTCCTGGAAAGGGATGGGAGGGAGTGTTAGGCTTATCTGTGTCTTCTGCTACTATTGTGTCTTGTTTGCACAAGAAACCCTATAATTCAGACACCCACACAAGAGCTGCTTTGAGTGGCAGTCTGCCATCAAAGGTTTGAGACAAAGGTGGTGATGTGCTATCAAAAAAGTGCCTGGACTCCCACAGATAATTCATCTACGAAAACCATAGCAAGAAATATTTTCTTCACTATTGGAAGAGAGACCTTATTTTTGGCAGCAGAGGAAGTAGAGGCTGTCCTGTGGTTTTAGGTGGTCATACCATAATAGTCATCCTGGGAAAAAAAGGGGAGGAGGGGTTAAGGATGCTTTTAGGTTTGAAGTCTCTCCTAAGGATGCCCTCCAGTTTTCTGTCTACAAGATCTTGGGGTAAGAAGTTTCTTTCAGAGTGGATCACATCTTTGGTTAGAGTGGGTACAACTGCATCATCTCTATGGCAACTGATGGCATTCCTGAGTTTCCTAAAATTTGATAGCATGTTAGCAGTAGCATTTATCCATGTCAGGATTTTCCTAGGTTACTGACAGATTTTGGCTCCTTGACTTTTTTTCCTGTCTTTGGCTAGGAGATTCCACCCTTCCTTTCCTTTAGAACAAGATTGGAGAGAAATAGTATGGGTTAATTTAAACAGTTTTTAAGTTCCCTTTCTCCTTAGGATGGTATTTTCCTATGGTGACTACTAAAATTTGGGGATGCCACAGCTTCTCTTAAAAAATACCTCCAATCAGGCCCTTAGTCAAGTAGTGTGGCATCACACATTTGTCCTCAGCTTGCCACTATGAAGAGAAACTACTGTGCCAAAGCAGGTTGGCAAATGGATGATCCGCTGGCCACACACAGTTGAAGAAAATAAAGTTGAAGAGGAATAGTCCAGAAACGTCCTTAAAAATCTCTTAGGACTTATCTGGAGAGAACAGAGAGCCAAATAGGATGCCTGTGCTCCTTCCCTACAGAGAATATAATTCACTGAAGGCTTTGTGGTGGGATTCTGGAGCTCTTTCTGAGTACAGAAATATATTCACAAGGTAAATGGGGAGTTGAAAGACGTGCCTCCTGATAAGAGTTACAATGTCAAGACCATCCCTGTGATTGGCTATACTACTTCTTTGAGTCCTAAAAGGGGTTGGTTTGGTTGTTGGGTGGCCACAGCAGGAAACACAGGACCTCCTCCCTGAGCAGACAAGGCTTAGAAGACAGGGCTGGAAGACACTTGAAGCTGATTAACTTCCTGTACCTACTGAAGGTAAAGAAAATTCAGTAAAATGCTTGGACTCTGAGAACCACCAGGACAGCTGAGGAAGCTGTAAGGTTTTTAGTCCTATATTTGATTTCTGACTGCAAAGAGGAAGGATGTCTAGACTTCTTGTTTCATTCTGGAAAAGGCTTGCACGCCCACCCTGAGAGAGGATGAGGGTGTGGAGTCTTGTCTGGTTATTTTCCTTGTTAAGACAGCTAAGCCTGTAGGGCAGATGCATGGCACATCTTAGTCTGATAGCCTTAGTACATATTGTCAGGTTCTAACTACATACTATTAATTACATTTGGCAGAAGATTGATATAGTAAAATAAATCAGCACACAGGATCTAATGCAAGGGTGGATTAAGGCGACCTGAAGCCCTAGGCGCACCACAACATGGGGGGTGGGGAGTCTTGTGGCTCTGCTCGCTTGGTGCTGATTTCTCCCCTTGTAGTGATGGCTGCGGACCCGCTCTCCTCCCAGAGAGGAAGGGGTAGTGGTGTGAAGCCTCATTCTGCCTCTTACGGCCAGCAGGAGAATTCTTTTCCCCCTTGGGGTAGCAGAAGGCTAACTCTCAGTACTCACCCAGCAGCTGGGGTATATCTGCGTCAACAAAGAGGAAGAGCAGATCTACTGCACTCTTCTACTGCCCCACACAGAATTCTCTGCTGGGTCCTGGGCCAACCTCAGAACAAAGGATCTTGGTGTTAACACTCTCTGGAGATGCAGGGAGCTGTTCAAATCTCTCGTATGTCTCCAGTTTTAGGCAGGCGTTGCTGCATTACTTACATTTGATTCACATTTAAAGCTTTCTCCTTTTAATCACAAGAGTTAGAAACATACTATTTTTTTAAACCAAGCAAAGCTTTAGATGTGCATACATCAAAATCTAAGAGCTGGAGCCTTGCACACTGGTTTTATAGTGCCTTGATCTAGCCTTGAGTTGATGTAGGGAAAATAAAAACTGTCAACAACTTCTTTGCTGCAATATATATTTTAATTCAAAGTGAATCTCAACAGTAATACACCATAAATTCTTATTTTGACACTCACCAAAATAGTCACCTGGAAAACCCGCTTTTTGTGACAAAGTACAGAAGGCTTGGTCACATTTAAATCACTGAGAACTAGAGAGAAATACTATCGCAACTGTAAGAGACATTACATCCATAAAAAATTTTCCCAGTCCTCGTATTGTAATATTGCACAGTGCAATTGCTACATGGCAAACTAGTGTAGCATAGAAACCAAAAGCCAAAAAATAAAAAAAAAAAAGCCACAAAACCACAAATTGTTAAACTGTAACAATTCAAACGTAATTATCAAATCTATATCCTTGGATATCTCTAAAACAATCTTCCTACAGCTTGCAGTGTGATTTAACTTTTAGTTAACACAAACCAAGTTAAAATTAGAAATGCAGAAAATTTTTAAAATTTAAACCAAAAGTATTAGTTAATACAGTAGCATATCTGATTAATAGAACACCCTGAATTAAAGTTAAAAACTCAATAAAAGAAATTCATATAAAAATAATTTGCAAATTAAAATAGTATGCAAATATGCAATTCTGTAGTCATGCAGTGTTTTATTTAAAAAGGCATTAAAACAATCAGATGTGTAAATGCGTCACTGATGAGGGATGATTGTTTACAAAGATTTAGGCACCAGTCCTGAGATCTATTTCTATACAGATGGACCACTGGCACCTGTGCAAAATCCCATTGAAGTCAGCTGAACTCCCAATGGGTGGTGCAGGAATCCGCCCTCGTGGGTATCATTGCAGGATCAGTACCCTAATTCAGATTTTAGGTTGTGACAGAATCCGAAATATTTAGTTCCTTGAAATTCAAGCACATTTCTATCGTTACAATATATAAAGAGCAGCAGGCTTAATTTGGAGCAGATGTACCATGTTTTTTTCTTCTGAATTTATAGGATAATATTGTGGCATACAGATAAACATGTCAATTTAACAAGCATATTAGCTTTACATCGTTAAATAAAGTACAGTTAATTCATTAGAGCAATAGAGAATTCCATTGCTTCAAATAAAGAGAATATAGTAAATTGATATCATGATACAAAAGTCAATTAATCTTTTCATGCTGGTGATTCTTGGTGTATCCACTGCCTGCAATGGAGGTAGCACGAGAAGAACTCAATTCCCAACACCAGGTGTCAACAGAGGACAGGAATCTGCTAGAATAGATTGTACAAGTTTGAAGTGGTATGGTATGTGACGAATTGACTTGAATATTTTCTTGACTCCATATATTTAGGCTTTATATGTGGTGATAAGATTTCAAATTAATCAGGCTACTCTTAGTTTCTAATGTATACTTCATATATACATTTATATTTGTACAAAATGCATAGAGTTGATTACTAAAAACACTGAATCTTGTGGGAAAAGTTAGGTTTCTTTTTCAGTGTGATTAAAAATGTGCTGCTGGTATTGGTTTTATGATATAACACTGTTGTATTTCAGTTTTTATTATTTAAAAAATAACATCAAATGTAGGCACAGTTCTTTCATTTGGACATTCATTAAATAAAACACTGCTTGTATTAATGGAGTAAAGAAAAAGTCTACCAGTTATTAGCTTATTGAGAGAGTTAAACACAAATGCTTTGCACTCTTCTTCCAGTCAATGCTGCAAATATTGTATTCCAGAATATTTTTGTTTTAAAAAAAGTTAAGTCAAGCCTGCAAGATACAGCTTCTTAAGTGTCTACACAATGCCAATATGAAAACATAAAAAAATTAAGTTACATACATACATACATCTGCTTATATGCAGTGATGCGCCCAAAGTTAATGGAGATAAAATACTGATGCAAATAACACACCCAAAATAACATATTCAATTAACTTCCATCATTTACAATATAGTAGTTACGACACTCCAAACATGAAAGCAATATAAAAATCAAAACCCCCACTTCTATTTCATATAATTAGACTTCTACAGAAATTAGAAGGCTAAGAAAGAAACTAGTTAATCACCTAATTTCACAGCTATCTGAAGTGGCAATCATTATATAGCAGCTTATCTATGATACATTCAAGATAAATGATACAATTTATTACTTGCCCATAAGCTAACACACAGCCTGTTTAATACCTTCTTTAAATCCCATCTCTATACTACAGTATACTTGAGGTCTATGAAAAAAGTAGCTACCTTTTATAGGAAATGGATGATTAAGTCTTTGGTGCTGCAAAAGCAACTTCATTTGAACAAAAACAAAAAAACAAAAAAGACAAACTTTCTAGGAAAAAAGCATGTAATTTACGTCCCTGACGGAATGTATTAAATAAGCAAACACCCCAACAAGCTAAAACAAATACTATAATGAAAAAGGCTAAAATCTCTCCCATGCATAAATGAAAAATTGCACACAAAGAACTCACATCTTTTCAAGCTTCAATAGTAAATATTCTGCTACTACTTATTAAATACTGCATGGTTTGCTCAAGCTAAGATGAAATCAGATCATGAATCAATGAGCATTTTTCTTCCATAATCTAGTCAAAGTCATGCCTACTGCACCCCTAAACACGTTATTAAATCCAAACAAACACTTTGAAAATATACTTAGATTGTATCGCAGTTCCATTTAACAGTATAAAATACTGTATTGTGTTTGTCACTAAAAGCTACTGAATCAACTTTTCTTAAGCACTACTAGATTCTTCTCTTGAAGCTAGATCATTCTGAAAAAATCAGACAACAAACTTCAGCTACAGCAAAACATGCTGCCCCCTTAACAAGGAAAACATCCAATACTAAAATCATACCACACAAAAACCCAAATGAGTAATACTCTATCAAAAAAACCCAGATTTGAATTGTAAGTGCTGCAGTCCTCAACATGTATATATAAGTAATAACATTAACAACCTCAAATATTTAAGGCACTATGTGTGGGAACAGTATACAATGCAGCTGAGATAATTAGGACAACAACATTTAAGAGCGATGTCTAGGCAACTCTTCTTTGCCCATGCAAGAGACACATGCAATGTGAAGAACAGCTCAACTTTTTTAGATAAGTGACTCAACATTTAAACACCAAGATACATAATACAAACATTTTACTTGTACACTGTACTGCTGACATGTGCATCTGTTGCTCTAAATCTGTACACTGAATGGCTTCCCAAATGTAGACGTGTCTTGCACTAGTTAGAAGGCAATTTTATAAAAAATAGCAGGAGCAAAAACTGGCTTTCTGCTCCAGTAAGTCACCTGTCTGGAGTTACTATATAAGTAGATAACATGACCAAAGATAAGTTATACCAAATGTGCAAAACACATTAAAAATGAGTTTTGTTATTTAAAGCTCAAGGTTGTTTAAATTGCACCCAAGTCTACATGATTCAAAAAATAATTCTCTTGTTGTGCCATGGCTAATATTTATTAAATACCATGTTTCTTCTCAAATCAATCGTTTGTATCATTGAGCTTCCTCTACATACTGTACTCGAGTTCTCACATAAATGGATACTGGCCGAGTTTTGTTGGACTCAGTGGAAATCCTGTGTAAGCAGGTGATGCTGCAATGTAAGAATGTGGTGGAAAAATAGGTTTGTATTGAGTCTGATGAATGGTGGGGGAAGGTAAAAGACGGGGATTTATGCCCACTGGGACTTGGTGAATTATGCCACTGGGATGAGAGATATTGTAGGTTGGATGCTGTAATATAGGTCTTGAAGTACATGATGAGGCAAGGAGGTGGGCTACAGGTGCAGCAGTACTAAGGGGTGCAGATGATGGATACGGAAGAATAGCAGGTTGTCCTCCAAGGTGCGTACTTCCAGCTAAATGTGCATGCACCGTAGTGTGATTTGGACTTCCGTGTGGAAGGGAGAATGGATGACTGGCAACAGTAGCTGGAATGTATGCCTGCTGTCTTCGATGACTGTAGTTTCCATTCCACTCCTGAGGCCCAGATCCAAAGTGATGAACCTGTCCACACAGAAAAATTGCTATGTGTTAATTTTGGAGTACAGCTAGAGTATGAACCCAAACTAGAAAAATGTTTAAAATTAATAAATATAAATTCCATAAAGAAATATAAAGGAGTAATCAAATGAACAAATATAAAAAGCAGAAAATACTAGCTATTGAAATAGTTCCACAGATAGGAAATTTGAGGTTATAGTAGATGTATAAACAGAACATAAGTCAAAGTGATCACCTCAGAAGAAAAGGACAAAATGCCATGCTATTTTAACATAAATACCATATATCACACAAGCAAGTTGATTATTCCACTCTACTCTACTCAACTCTGGCTTGCATCACCTGGAGAACTGTACTCACTATGGGCACCACAGTAAGGCACAAATAGCAGGAACAAAAGAGAAAATTTAGAGGAGAGCAGGAAAAAATGAGGAATGGTTTGCAAAATACCTGACACACACAACTAGGTCTGGAGACTAAAGACCCAGAGAAGACAAGCTAACAGTTTACAACTATTAGAGAAAGACTGTTCGTCTCATTAAATGAGAAGCAAAGAACTAGCGGTAGTGGGCCTTAATAACAGCAGGGAAAATTCAGAGGACGTTTTATAACCATAGTACAGCTCTTCTATGCAATGTGTCTGTCAAGAGGTTGAGAAATTTGCAATCTTTGGTCCAAGTTATAATAGGCTGATTATATTAGTGTTAGTTTAGGATTAACTAAATCAATCCTTCCGTGATGATGCAAGGGGATGGATGAGGTGACCCAGAGGTCTCTTCCAATATGAATTATTCTGAGTAATAATTAATAAGCCTCCTATCTGGATTTTTTAAAATATTTACTATAAACAGACAAGCAGGGTTTTGTTTTTAAAGGCACTGCTCCTAGATCTTACTTAATAAAGAATTTTGTTAATGTAATTACTGCCCAAAGTAAAATAACTAATATAGCTTAAATTTAGTAAATGTAAAGTTATTTATATTATCTATGGGCTAGAACTTGCGCTGCAGTAGAGAAAGAACTTGGCATAGCATTAAGGAGGTTGTAAAAGTGAATTAGCTTTGCTACTTTTTATCCTTGAGCCAACCTCAAAGCTGCTGTAAATTAGACCCACTTATTCAAGGCCAAACAAAGCCTTTCTGGCAGCTGAAGAATTGGTGGAGAAATGGAGGTTAGTTACCTGTAACTGGAAGTTCTTTGAGATGTGTGCTCCCTAGATGTATTCTACATGTGGTACACATGCACGCAATGTGCCTAAATCCAGGGATTTGTAGTAAGCAGTGTCTGTTGGTCCGCACGTGTTTAGTTGTTCTCCTCCCACTTTGAACTGAGGGCATAAGAGGTGATCAGACCAATGCCTCTCCAATTCCTTCTCTTACCCCAAATCCAGATATAATCCACAAAAGAGAGGACGGGAGTGGAATACATATAGGGACCACATTTCAAAGAACTTCCAGTCATAGGTAACGAAGCTCCATTTGCTCATTGAGAGATGGTCCCTGGAGATTAGCAAGCAGTAGTCAAAATGGAGATGGGTACAATGACAAAGAAGCGATAGCCGACTGTAATGCTGCTATCAGCTACATCTGCAGTAGAAGACTGAACCAAAGCATGAACTCTCGCAAAGGTGGGCAAGGAAGTCCAGATAACTCTTCTATATATTGCCAGCAGAGTAAGTTTCTCAGAGATGCAGCAGAAGTTGCCTGAACTCTGTGGAATGAACCCTTAACCCTGCTGGGGAAGGGATGCGGGGTAGTTGGTAGCCGAAAATTATGCAGCCAGAGATCCATTTAGAAAGTCTCAGCACAGATATAGCCTGACACCTTGATCTCTCTGCTGTGGAAACAAATCATTTAGATGTCTTTCTAGTAGCTTTTGTTCTCTGTAGATAAAAGCCCAGTGCCCTTCGGACATCCAGGGAATAAATACTCCTCTCTTCATCAGAAGTCTGTAGTGGTTTGATTCACATGAAACTCTGGATTTACTTGAGGGATGAATTATGGGTTGTGCCACAATGAGACTTTTCTTTATGGAAGGTAGTATACAGTGGGTCTGCCATGTGTGCTCCCAGCTTGCTGACTCTTCTGGCTGATATTAGATCAACTAGGATGGGACCTTTTGTTGAAAGTCGAGACATAAAACATGAAGCTAAAGGTTCAAAGTAAAGTCTGTTGAGAGATGAAAGGAAGGTTACTCACCTTGGTGCAGTAACTGGACTTCTTCGAGATAAGAGTCCCCATGGGGTGCTCCACTGAAGGTGTTGGTGCGCGCCGCGTCACCTAGTGGAGATCTTTCTAGCAGTGGTCATTGGAGCCGCGCATGCAAGACAGCTGTCTTGCGGCGTCCCTCAACGCTATTTACAACGCGCACGGCTCCAACCGCCCATTCCCTTCTCTACCCGGTGGCAAGTTTGAACCTTCCGAAGTAGAGGGGAGGAAGGCGGGTGGTGGAGCACCCAGCGGGACTCTCATCTTGAAGAAGTCTAGTTACTGCACCCAAGGTAAGTAACCTTCCTTTCTCCTTCTAGAGCAGTCCCCGTGAATGCTTCATCGAAGGTGTGTAGCAAGCAGTGCCCTCATCTGGACAGAGGGACTTCGAAAGCCCCATTCTGTACGGATGCTAGGATTGATCAGCCTATTCCCGCATCTGCCCTTGTCATATGATCTAGAGCATAATGCTTAATGAATGTGTGGGGAGAAGCCCATGTCTCCGCTTTACATATTTCTGAAATTGGCACATTACTCAGAAAGGCTGTGGTAGTCGCAACTGATCTAGTAGAATGTGCTCTTATCCTTTCTGGCATTGGAGCACCTGTGGTAGTCGCAACTGATCTAGTAGAATGTGCTTTTATCCTTTCTGGCATTGGAGCACCTGTCTCCTTGTAACCTTCCTGTATTCAGCCTGAAATCAGTTTGGATATTCTCTGAGAGGATAGGGCTTTACCCTTACACCTGTTCACTCTTGCCACAAATAGTCTATCGGCTCTTCTGAATGTCTTTGTTTTCTCTAGGTAGAATGCCATTGCACGTCTAATGTCCAATGTATGGAGTCGAGCTTCGTGGGAACTGGCGTGTGGCTTCGGGAAGAATACAGGTAAGTCTATTGTTCGGTTCAGGTGAAAAGATGAGATTTTTGGCACAAATCTCAGGTGTGCCCTCAATGAAACTTTATTCTTATGAAAAATCATATATGGGGGTTCTGCCATTAGTGCCACTATCTCACTTACTCGTCTCGCCGACGTAATAACGACTAAGAATGTTACCTTCATTGACAAGTGTTTAAGTGAGCAGGTGGCTAGTGATTCGAATGGTGGTCTGGTAATAGCTTTTCAGACCAATTGGAGATCCCAGTTTGGTGTGTGTGACCTTATATCAGGGTATATCTTTTGGATGCCTGACATAAATCTCTTTACTACAGGGTGTGAAAAGAGAATCATGTGATTCCTGTCAGGTTGAAACGTGGATATAGCTGATAGATGGACTTTTATTAGTTGATAATCCTGATTCTATTAGGTGAAAGAGATACTGAAGAACACTTAGGATGGGTGCGCTCCGAGAAACGATCCCATGGGTCCTGCACCAATTTGAGAACTGTTTCCATTTCTGCAGGTAAGTGTGTCTCACGGATGGTTTCCTGCTGTTAAGTAGCACATACTGAACAGATTTAGAACATGCTAATTCTTCTTGTGTGAACCATGTAGGAGCCAGGCCGTTAGATGTAGTTTCTGTATCCCCGGATGAAATGTCTTGCCATTGTTCTGTGAGAGCAGGTCATGTCTACGTGGGAGGCGTATCTGTGGTTGGATGGACATTTGTGTCAGCAGGATGAACCATTGGCGCCTCGGCCAAGCTCAGGCTATTATCATCACTGTGGCTGCTTCACGTCTTATCTTGAGTAGCGTCTTTTGGATAAGTGGGATAGGTGGGAATGCGTACCCCACGACTGGAGAAAGGCATCTCCTAGGGATGCTGTCCCCATTACCCGCTCAGGAATAGAATTAAAGGGCATTTGCAATTCTGATCTGTCGTAAACAGGTCTATATGTGGGTATCCCCACTGATGACATATATCTTTGAAAACTGTCGCATTTAGTTCCCATTCGTGTTCCCTCAGAAATTCTCTGCTGAGGGTATCGGCCACAATGTTGTGAGTACCTGGCAGGTAGGTCGCTGAGATGATGATATTGTGCGCTATGCACCACTTCCATAGCTTCATAGCCTCTACACATAGAGGTCGATCTTGCTCCTCCATGTCTGTTTATGTAAAACATACATGAGATGTTGACTGTCATCATTCTTATATACTTGTTTATTAATTGACTTTCGAAATGTCTGCATGCCTTGCGAACAGTGCGAAGCTTCAATATGTTTATGTGGAGACTGGATTCTATTATTGACCATCTTCCCTGTGCTGTTCTGCCTTCGATATATGCTCCCCATCCAGTTAGGGATGCATCTGTTGACATCATCGTATTCGGTGGTCTTTGATGAAAAGGTACCCCCAATAACAGGTTCGGAGGTATTCTCTACCAATGTAACGATTGTTTTGATAAACTTACTATCTTGTGACTTGAATCTCTGTGCGGTTTGTAAATCCACATCAACCAAATTTGTATGGGTCTCATGTGCAGGCGTGCATGTTGCACTACAAAGGTGGTTGCGGCCATATGGCCCAGTAGTTGTAAACACATTAGCACGTTCACTGATGGGGATGCGCACAATGTGTCTAAGGTGTTTTTGATTGTCTCGAATCTGTTCTGAGGAAGTGTGCTTTTGCTGCCCATGTATCTAGTTCTGCTCCTATGAATTGTATGATCTGAGTTGGTTCTATGATCGATTTTTGCCAATTTATTAGAAATCCTAGTTCTCAGAATAGTTTTACTGTGAAATGTAGATCTTTTATGGCTTGTCCTGCCGTCCATGCCCTTAATAGACAATCGTCCAGGTATGGGAATATCGTGATAGTGTTTTCTCAGGTGAGCTGTTACTACTGTGAGTACCTTTGAGAATACCCTCAGAGCTGTTGAAAGGCCAAAGGTTAAGACTGTGTACTGGTAATGGTTGTTTCCAACTCTGAATCTTAAAAACCTGCAGTGGGATGGGTGTATAGTTATATGGAAATATGCATCTTGGAGGTCAAGGGATATAAACCAGTCGTTGAGTTCCAGAGCAAGGATGACTGTTGACAGTGTTGTCATTCTGAATCTTTGTCGTTTTACAAATTTGTTCAGCCTTCTTAGATCAAGGATCGGTCTCCATCCTCCCGACTTCTTCCTTATTAGGAAGTAGGGGGAATAAAAGCCCTTCCCTCTGTATTCCTGTGGTACCCCTTCTATTGCACCTACATGTAACAGGCATTGTATCTCCTGTTGTAGCAACTGTTCGTGAGTTGTGTGTCTGAAGAGGGACAGGAAAGGGGAGTTGGATTTTGGTATTATTGTAAACAGGACGGTGTACACAGTATTGATAATTTCCAGTACCCATCTGTCCTTGGTGATGTCTGATCATCGAGGGTAGAAGGCTTGCAGTCGAAGCTGGAATTTCACATTCTGCTCTATAGCGTCTCCGTGGTCTTTCGTACCCTCGACCAAACTTTCAAAATCGAGGTTTGGGAGAGGGGTTTTGAGGCGTTGTGGATTGATTGTTGTTTTGTCTACGTCTCTGTGCCCTTTGTCTTCCCCTCATTGGGTCCTGTTGTCTATAATTTTGTCTGTATGTATATTGGTATTGATATCTCGAGTTGTATGGTTGGTAACTGGGTGTGCGTCTCCTGTTTGTGGAGTAGATACCAAAGGTTCTCAGCATTGCTCTGTCGTCTTTTGATGTATGCATGATGTCATCGGTTCTTTCATAGAATAACTTTTTTATCAAAAGGTAAATCCTAAATTGTGCTTTGTAATTGTCTTGGCAGGTCGGCAGATTGCAGCCACGCCGATCTTCTCATCACTCTTCCTGTGACCATAACTCTTGCTGCTGTATCAGCCATGTCCAAGGCAGCTTGTAACACTGTGCGAGAGATTGGTTGACCCTCTCTAATGACTGCATGGAATTATTGTTTCATTGTTTCTGGAACTGTTTCAGTAAAATCTGCCAACTTCAAGTAATTCGTGCGGTTATCATTTGCTAATAGGGCCGAGTAGTTCGCTATACGCATTTGTAGCGACGCTGAGGTGTATACTCTCTTTCCCATTAGATCCGATTTCTTATCCTCTCTGTCATGAGGTGTATTTCTATTATATTGTTGTTTGTTCCTTTGATTTGCTGCCTCCAATACTAGTGAATTCGACACTGGATGTGAGAAGAGATATTCTGAATTCTTTGCTGGTATATAATGTCTTCTATCCGCTCTCCTATTAGTTGGAGAAGCCAAGGCAGGAGTCTGCCAAACTATTTCTGCTGGTTCAATTATTGCACTATCCATGGGTAATGCCACTCTATTTGCTGTTTTCGTCTGCATAATATTCAGCAATTTATGGTGTGATTCATTTAGGTCTTGTATAGAAATCTCCATTGAGTCCGCTACTCTCTTGAAAAGTTCCTGGAATTGTTTTGACTCATCTACTGATGATGTCGAGGTGGATGGGATAATAATTTCATCCGTGAGTGATGTTATTTCTTGCGGAGGGGAAAGTGTGTGATTTATCTCTTGTTCTTCCTCCTCCTGGGATTGCGACTCCAGTGATAAGGGTGGTAATTCTTCAGGCTTTCTGAGACCCCTTCTCAAATACTGTTTGCCCCTTCCAGCTTGTGGGGGCCATGGGTCTCTTGTAGACCAATGTTGGGCATAAACAAATAGAGGACCATATCACCCCTGTTCATCGCAGGGATAAGGTGGCCTCTCCTGGAAGTATCGTCTGTGATTTTGCTTGTAATAAGGGTGAGGGTATGAATGATGGCTGTTCATCTCCTCCTCTCCCTCTTCTTCACTTGAATAATATGTAGGTGACCTGCTTTCCTGTCCAAGGAATTGATCTGGGGATCTTATATTATACTGATTGATGTGTCCTGGGGGTAGATCTTTGCCCCGTATGCTCTCTCTTTTCTGTTCTTTTCCTTGCTGTGGTCGGTGCCGAGGGTTTCTCTGTTGTAGAGTCCTGAGGAGCCGATGTGCTGCACTGCTGTTCCACTAGGGGCTCCGTCTCTGACCACTCCGCTTCACTAGGAAGCTGCTGTGGAGCCGTTCCCTGCGGTGCCGAAGGTGCGTGAGCGGCTCCGACAGAGTCGGGGTTTTGCCCTGTGCTGCATCAAGCTGCAGTGCCGATGTCTGTGCTGCCTGATGACCATTGGCCGTTAGGTCCTGTGTATGTTCATAGCGCGATGGAGCCGCGGCTATCTTTTTATTCTGTCTGTTGTTTCCTGTGCCTGAGGGACCTGGAGCCTCTTTGGCATTAGATTTGACTGGTGATAGGGAGAGCTGTTGTTTCTTTTTAGCTTCCCTGTGTGGCGAGGTCCTTTGTCTCGTTGTTGCCTGAGAGTTTGGTGAGGCTGGTAGTCTCCGACCCGGATCAGACGCGGGTCTCGGGGATTTTTCCATAAGAATCAGTTTGAGCCTCAGGTTTCTATCCTTCTTGGCTCTTGAAGTTAAATTCCTGCAGTGGGGACACTTATCCGAAACGTGCCCCTCACTTAAGCACCGTATACAGACGGCATGTCCGTCCAAAGCCAGCATAGCGTCCTGGCATTTTTCACAACGTTTAAAGCCGGGCGAGCCCGACATCCTGTCCTTGCCTTTTTTTTTTAAAAAAAAAAGAAACAGTTCAATTCAGTTTAACATAGTAGATAATTGAAGATTCCTTATCTATTGCTGAGGGACTGAGTGCTCTGAGGAGCGTTATCTTTCCGCTGTGTGACCAACAGCGGTAGACAAGGGAAAGGGCGGTTGGAGCCACATGTGTTCTAAATAGCACTGAGGGATGCCGCAAGACAACTGTCTCACGCGTGTGGCTCCAACGACCACTGCTAGAAAGATCTCCGCTCAGTGATGCGGCGCACACCAACACCTTCAGTGGAGCACCCACAGGGACTGCTCTCGAAAGAGAAAGAATAGTTAAGGTCTCACTGGAGTGTAAGCTTCACCAATGGTGGAAGGAATTGAAGAAGTCCCTGCAAAAACATAGCTGTTTAGTGAAGATAACTTGGCTGTCAACAGTGGAATGAAAATCGACTGTTGCCAAATGAACCCATATGGAACTAAAACAGATACCAAATGTATTAAGAGTAAGTAGATATTCAAGAATAGCAGGGATCCCCAGCAGATTCTGGAGATAATTGGTATAGTAGACTAGCTGAATAACATCTGCTAAAATCTTGCCTGTTTTGACTGAGAGTGGATTGCATCGCCCTGAAACATGAATACTCCACATCCGACGCCCATCCAAATACGAGGCCTTGAGTTGCAGTGATTCTGAGTTGGGGTGCCTTTGTGTTGTGTTAGCAGGTCTGGAAATGTGGACATGTTTATGGGCAGATGAGCTGAGAGTTTCAGGAGGTCTGTGAACCAGAACTGTCTCAGCTATTTATTTTGCTCCCATTCTGTAAGTTCCCCATTTTCAAGCATCTGACGAAATGGGATTTTCTCCCACGAAAGCTCATGTGATAAATAAATTTGTTAGTCTTTTTAAGTGCCACCAGATTGTTTGTTTTGCTGAACTAGACTAACACAGCTACTCCTCTGGAACTTGTCTCAGCTAGTTATCACACACTGCCTTTATAAATGTTCTGTATAGCCAGTGGAAGGGATGGCATAGCTGAAGTGATCACTCCACAGTAGCAAAGGGGTGTCTCCCTTTGGATCTGCAGCAGTACAAGGGAAAATTCCTCTTCATCTGTGAAAGAAAGAGATCCCAAGATGGCATTCCTCATTGGGATACCCAGAACCAAATTCTGAATCTCCCATTCATGGTCTGCAGAAGAATGCCTGTTAAGACTGTCCACTAGGGAGTTCAGCACACCAGGTAAATTATGCCATGGAAAGGGTCATGTGACAGCTGTCGCACAGGTTTCAGAGGTTCATTAGATCTATACATAGAAAGAGAGATATCATCCCCCCTGTTTGTTTATACAGAAGACAGTTACCATATTGTTCAGTGTTATTTGGATATGCCAGAACTGGAAGACTGGGGGAAAGACATTGCAGTTCTGACACACTATTCTCGGTCTGGGTGATCCGATGTCCCAGTTTTACAGCGACAGTTCCAATATTCAGGACTTTTCTCTTATATTGGCAACTATACAGGTGTCCTGATTTTTCACACTTCTTATCTGGTCACCCTATTCTCAGTTCCAGTAAATTGATATGCATCCTAGATTTCAAGTGTGTTGTATAGTATGATCATCCATATGAGCTCCCAACCTAAAAGGGAGGTATGAATAATGAGGATTGCATTGGATGTCAGGTGTGAGGAAAGGGATTCCCATTCAAATTTTCTCCATTAGATAAGAGTGTCCAGAACCTTGGGTGAAACTGTCACTTTGGCACGGATGTTGCTCCTCTCTGGCGAGTAAATAGACAGAAGTGAGATTTTCAGCACAGGAAATTGATGGTATCACATGTTCATGAGATAATGTGCCCAAGGAGGGAACAGGCAAGTTTTGACTGAAGTCTGGGGCTTGAGAGTGACCTGGTTTATAAGAGCACTCATAAGATGCACTCTCCTGAGAGGCTCATTCTCTAGTCAAGTCCAAGGTCTTTCCTACACATTTTATGGACCTGGTGGGGGTTAATACAGACTTCTCATGGTTGAAACAAACTCTTAGAGAAGGAACTAGTTGAAGCAGGAAATGGATTGCCAATGGAACTTCCTCATATGACCTGTCTGTTAGGAGCCAGTTGCTGAGGTATGGAAAGACAGTGAAGCTGTTTCTTCTCATCTGCTGCAAATGCTTCGGAAAAGACGCAGGGTGCTATGGTTAGCCCAACTAAAAGGACCCTAAACTAGCTATGATCTTGACCAAAGGGGAACCAGAGGAATCTCCTGTGAAATGGACAAATATTTGTATGAACATAGACGTCCTTCTTGTTGAGAGCTATGATCCATGCAACCTCTTCTAGGCAGGGAATTATTGAAGCCATTGTGACCATGCAGAATTTTAATTTGGGTCAAATACATTTAGTTCATATAGTTTGAGGATGGGCCTCCATCTCCTGTTCTTTCCTCTAATTTGAGGTGGAACTTTTTCTATAGCTCTCTGGTGGAGAGTCCACTTCTCATGGAGAATTTTCTCATGAGATTGATCCCTGCAAAGGAACTTGGAAGGTGATTTGGGAGTCACGTCTGAGAAACTCAATCAGATAGCTGCAATGAATAATTTCAGTATCCATTTGCTGGTTGTTAGAGCCCTCCAGTTGCAGGCAAATTGAGTATGGCACCCTTCAAAAAAACTGAGTGGAGAACAATGCTGTGGCATCAATTAAGGGATGTGATTTTGCTAGACCTGTCAAAAGAAATTTTAAAGTTGAGAATTGGAGTGAGGTGTGGCAGTGGAAGTTTCAGACGCTATATAGCTAGGGCTGTGGACGCTGCATCATTCAGGCTGGGAATCCTGGGGCCATTGATAATATAAATGTTAAAACACTGGTCTTGCTCTTTGTCCCAGCCTATGTTGTTTTCTCTTAAGGGCAGGGATATAGATGCCCAGTGAACAAAGAGCTGTCTTCAAGTCTTTGAAAGCGTGGAGAGACTCATCTGTCTGATGAAACGGATTAACTGAATTGAAGACCAGATCCTGAATGGAACTCTGCACTTCCTTAGGAAAATCTAAGGATTGTAATCCAGAATCTCTGAATAAGTGTGGTAGCCATCCCTCTGGACACAGTACCTGCAACATCTACTGCAGCTTGGACAGAAGTCTTGGTCATCAATTTGCCCTGATCAATTAAGGACTGGAAGTGGGCTGTGTTTTCCTGAGGAAGTTTGTCTTTAAAATCTAAAAAATTGTATAATTGGTGAAATCACATTTAGCTAGAACAATTTGGTAATTTGAAATCCTGAATTAAAGAAGGATGGTAGTGAAGACCTTTCTTCATTCTTGTCTCAAGAAATGTTTTGGGAATTGCAACCCAGTTCTTGGTGGTAGCTGCTTGTACCACCAAAGAGTTAGCCAGTGGTTACAAGAATAGAAATTCTCCCCCGTGGATAGAACAAAATATTGCTTCTCGACCCTCTTTCAGGTGGTAGCACAAGAAACAGGAGTAGGCCACACCCTTTTTGCTGACTCCATCATGTTCTTGTTCATGAGGAGGGCCACTCAACTGGGGCCTGATGGCAGCAAAATGTCCAGCAATCTACGGTGTGGCTCCTGAACTTCCTCAAGACGTTCAGCAGCTCAGTTCATCCTGCAAAGGTTCAGCCCATCCTTTGCAGGCATTTCTGATATTGCCTGAAATACACAGGAAGACAAAGCAAAAATGGGATAAATTGCCTCATGTGGGGAAGACAATGAAATTGCTCCCAGAATCATCAGATCCTGTTCACCTTTATCCTTCCAATACTCTGATGGTTGGGGCTGGCCAGGAGATGGTAAATAAGGCTCATGTATTGATCCTGAGTGCTCAGGGTTTCCCAAGGGCCCCACTAGTGCCAATACAAGGGATCAACTGGTAGAGGAGGACCCCCATGGCATTGGGTACCATCTGTCTCTTGGCCAGTCATGTCTGGATGGAGGATGGACCACTGATTTCCTATGGCATCTGCCCAGGCCATCATCTTCTGGTTAGACTCCTTTGGAACTTCTGATTATTTGGAAGAAAAGGCCAGGCCCAGGCTACTAGTGGAACTGATGGTACCAATGGACAGACTAGCAGGTGGAAGAGGAAGGCAGCTCTGCACCTCATATTAGCTTCCTCCTCCACGGTAACTATGTCTCTAAATGAAGGCGGACCAGAGAGATGGATGAGTGAAAGCAGTGGAGAATGAAATGTCCTCCAGGAAGACATAAGTTTCTAACTGCCCTCGGATGCAAGGTGAGCTCATTGCTGATGCAGTCATATCTGGTGCTTCCCTGTTCACAGTGGAAGTCGGGTCTCTCCAGTACCATGATGCTTTCGGCATGGAGTCTGATTTGGATATTACAGGGTGCAACCATGACAGTTTTTAGATATAAGAACCAGTATCAGAATCAACAGATCTGTGCCCCTTTGCGCCACTTTCTCTTGCCAAAGAGTTTTACTTGTGCCTATATCCTTAGTACTCATGTGTATGGTCTCTCCTACCTTCGAAGCATCAAAGAGGCTTTTTTTTTTTTCTTTTGAGAGCAGACTTGGATTAAGGAAATTTTTCTCAATGCTTATGAGAATGTCCTTATTCTTATGGGACGCCTTCTCCTTAAGCTTGGAAGTCAGCCTCATCTCCAGAGCTCACTCTCAGAGAGGGATTTTCTGCTAGACGAGGCCGATGTACAGAGGGGTGTCCCCAGTCCACATCTGATGGAGTCTCATGACCTACTTCATCAGAATGAGTCTTCAATACCAAACATCATGAGTTCTTAGGGTGGGGATGGGGCAGGCATGGCAAATGCTGCATTTGGCTGAGAGGTGAACCTTGCCTGGGCAGCAGAGGCTATGATGGTGTTAGTCACAAGAAATGAGCAGAGGCAGGAAAAACAATTCTTGAACTCTGGGACTCTGAACACAATCCTAGCCTTGTGGTAGGATTTCTCAGAATGAGATAAAAAATGATTAACTACAAACTGTATTAAGTCTAAAAGATTAAAAGAACAAGAACTATTTACAATATATTTATAGAATGACAACTGAGGAAGAAGCTATGGACATAGAAATTCCGACTTTGGTCATGCCACAGTAACAAGGAATTGGGGAGGTGTCAGTCCTCAGCACTCTTTAAACCCTTGGTTCAAAATATAACAACTGTACAGACCAACGGACACTGTTTACTAAAAATCTCTGAACTCATGAGTACGGTCACACTTACTAAGTGCCTGAAACACCCCTCTCCCAGCTGGGAAGAATCCTCTAGGACCCACCATCCTTCTACCGGACAGGATCTCCAAGCTCCCCCACCCTATCTGATAGGTGGAGGATGGGGGGGAGGGAAGGAAAGGGGAGCACACTTTAACTCACAGTTTGGCCACCCCAATCCAGACCATCCCTGACATATTGCTTATCTAACCTGCTCTTAAAAATCTCCAGTGATGGAGATTCCATCATTTATTCCAGTGCTTAACAATCCTGACAGGAAGCTTTTCATAATGTACAACCCAAACCATCCTTGCTGGTTAACAAGAACAAATTTTCTCTCTCCTCCTAACAACCTCTTACATACTTGAAAATTGTTATGTCCTCCCAAGCTCCCACCCCCCACCTTCTCTTCTCCAATATAAACAAGCCCATTTTCTTCCTTCATAGGTCATGTTTTCTAGATCTTCAATCATTTTTGTTGCTCTTCTCTGGCTTTTCTCCAACTTGTCCTCATCTTTCCTTAAATGTGACATCCAGAACTGGACTCAATATTCCAGATGAGGCCTAACCAGTAGAGTGAAGGAACTACTTCTTGTGTCATGCTTACAACACTCCTGCTAATGCATCCCAAAATGATTGATTTTTTTTTTTTTTTTTTTTTTTGCAACAGTGTTACACTGTGGACTCATATTTAGCTTGTGATCCACTATGACCAGACCCCAGATCCCTTTTCACATACTCCTTCTGAGAAGTCTGTTAGGGGGGTCTATAAGCCCCATTTAGAACTTAGGTAGGAGAGGGAGGGGACCCTTCCTTACCAGCAAACAAGCAGAACTGCCACACCCTGGCTCAGCTGCAAGAACTATCAATCTTGGAGACAGACAGCCACAGCTGAACCTTATGAAGGAGGCAACACACAATATAGAGGAAGTAGAGCAATAAGGAAGGAGCCAGAGAAGCCTAAAGATGACAGAGCTGCAACAGCCCTGCAACAGGTGGTCTCCCCAAGCCTCTTAACAGGACAGCCCAATACTAACCCACTGAGGACAACAACTGCCCCAGAGGCTGCCCCCATAGCTGGGGACAAACTGAGACAGTAGAGAGATCCAGCAAGGAGCCTATCACAGGCCTCAGTAGGAACCTGCAACACAGTTATTTCCCATTTTGAATACACTTAGGGACCATTACTCAAAAACCCCCCACCATGCTCACTACATACAAGGGAGGGAGTGAACTACAACTGGGTGCATCAGCTCTACTACATTCTGGGATTTCTCTAAACTAAATCAATTCTTACCTGGACAGATCTGTTGGGTCTCCAGTTGCTTTGTGCCACTGGAGAGGCGCAAAGCAGGTGGAACATGCCTGAAAATATGGCCCACACTTTTAACTCCACAGTACAAATATTTTAACATCTGGATGGAGAAAAGTAGTCAAGTATGTTTGATCATGTCTTCGGCATTCTACTAAACTCAATGTAGGTTGAAACAATTTTCCCAGCGCTGTTTTTCCATCAATTTTATAAATGAATCTGAACCCTCACTACCATGGCTGATAATTTAGAGAGAGGCAGAAAATGGGAAATATTTCTGACTTCCACAATAGACTACAGAGATCCATTTTCTGGACTTCCCCAGCTTGACTGCAAACGTTGGGCATATTTTTTACGAACTTAAGGCCTGATTTTTCACACATGTAGATGAGCCATAGGTCCATTTAGTTCAGTGTTGTGGGTGTATAGCATGTTTGAAAATCAGGCCCTCAAACCTTAAGACAGTAAAACAATTTTGAGCCATAAATTAACACACATACCTGACTGAAATTTATAGGTTGCTGATGGAATGCTGATGTCAATTTTTGCTGACGGTTACCCACAGCAGGAGGCTGGTTTGTTCTTCCAGGGACAGATCGGCCTTTTATCACTGGCTGGCAAGTGTCATCTGGCAAGATATAAATGGGACAAAGTTTTGCTTTTGAACAATTAAAACCAAATACTACCACCAAGGCAAAACTTCAGTTCCTTCAACTGATCACATAGACAAGAGCTGTGAAGTAGTAAACTAAGAAACTTACCCCCCCAAAATTAAAAAATAATGTAATGATTAAGATTTAGGTAAAATACATGATTAAACAAAAGAGGGAGATTGTTTAAATTTTGCATCTGGTGCATATACCTATCAAATAGATGGCTCAAATTTCTGCTCTTAATCATTATTATAAAGTGAAGACCAACTAAATAAATAGTTTACCTGTATTCACCATCTGCTCATCTAAATTTACTCCGTTTTCTATTCGAATTGGTGGCACCACAACAGTGCAGACAGCAGGTTTGGTTTCTGGGTTAACCGAGTTTCTGGTTTCTGTATTTTGATTGGTATTGTCTACAAAGCTGCTTTCTACAAATGGACTGTCATGTCCTGAAGAGTCTGAAGTTGGGGAACCGTCCACAGTATCACAGCCACTCTCTTGTTCATCATCTGACATACTATTAAAAAAAAAATATATATTGCATTAGAAGAATATTCTTCCAGTGGTTTCATTGTAATGTATGACAAAAGATATTTACACAAAATATTTAAAAATAAAAAAATGATATTTTAATTATATTAAGTGTCTATAGTTAAAATCACACAAGCTAGGAATTTAGATGGAAGCTAAAAGCCTAAACTCATCTTCCAGCCTTAAATGACAAGTTCTGAGTATGAGTGGAAAGATAAGGTCACACTTACTTTGTTAAAAGAAAGTAGCAAGGGTTATGGTGAGTTGCACATTAACCTAGCTCTAATAAATCCCCCTAATCTATATTAAATTTTAGACTTTATTCCCACCACTCACATATACACTCATTACCTCATTTTCTTCCTAATTCAAAGAATAAAAACCTCCCCATAGTTATCATGCCATAAGCAGAGGAGGAAATAATGCATAAAGAAAAGAAGATTTGCTTCTAAAAACAAGCCATGGGCATGGAGAGATTGTGCAAGTATTTATCTAGACCAACAAAATGCACCGTTACGTGTGAGTGGTCTGAGGAGCACTCCTGACCATAGCAGCCAATTGTCTTGAGATCAGCCATTAGAGGAGAACAGAACTGAAATAATTCCAAAGGGGTAGGTTCCCTATGCAGGAGTCGTCTCATTTTATATACGGTATTGCTAACCACACAGGTTTGACAGATTATTTTCGATGGCATTTAGGTTAAGAGAAAAAGCACATCCCCATTCTTAAATTATAGAACGCTTGCTGGTGGTCGGTGGAGCATATGCTGATCAGCTGATATATTCCTCTCTTCTTTAAAAAATGCTCCTCTTGAAGCAGCTTGTAAGAGGAGGAGATGGAGATGCCAGACTCTGTAGTGGCATCTACTAATGTTTACTGAAACCAAAATGCATGTGTGAGGGTGAAAATGGGTTAGCCGAGATTGTAGATGCCAATCAGAAAAAAAAAAACCACCAAGACGACAAGAGCCAGGAGCAGCTAAGCAAGAGTACAGCCAACAGTGGAACTAAAGCCAGATACTTCATAGAGAGGGGCGATCAAGCAGTGAGGAGTTGGGGAAAGAAAACTAATTTATTTTTAAATATTAATTGTACATGTAAAAATCCACCACACAAATATTTATATTTTAGTGGTGCCTAGAGCCCCAACTGATTTGGGGGCTCTACTCTGTGAGGCACTATGCCAACACATGACAGGAAACATTCCCTGCTTCAAAGAGCTCTACAGTCTAAGTAAGTGGTAAGGAATTGTGAGTAAGTTCATCTAGGTGCTTATACAGCACCCATCTGCATAGTAGCCGGACTATGTGTTCATGGCTTTGAGGAGATGTGCACAAGATCATTCTTTTTAAGAAGTCATCTTCTGGGAAAACATGAAAATGCAGATTTAGAGTAAGGTGCTGATTCAGTAAATTAAATCCATGCTTAAATGTAAATTCCTGAATGGTCCTTGTCCTTAATGCTGATCCCTTGTGTGCATGAATTCTGATATGTGTTTTGATTAGATCACTTCCAATGTTCCCTCTAAGGTTTGGCGGCTTGTGTGCAAAATTTTCAAGCCGTGTGCAAAACTTTTTCTGAATAAAATTTTTGTGTAAACTCACATGACAGAAATTATAGGCATTAACTGAAGTTAAAGTAATTGTAAATAGAATTAATTAATTGTGTTTAATTGAATTTGAATGAATTTTGAATTGAAATTTAATTTTTAGAAAGGTTTTTATTTAAAATTAATTTTTTAAAAGTTTTTTTTAAGAAAGAAAGAAAGAAAGAAAGAAAGAAAGAAAGAAAGAAAGAAAGAAAGAAAGAAAGAAAGAAAGAAAGAAAGAAAGGCCGCTGGCGGGGGAGGACCCTACCGCGGCCCTGGGAAGCCGCCGGTGGGGCGGAGCGGACCCCAGCCCCGGAGGCTGATCCCGGCCCCGTGCTGGGAGGCCGAGGCCGTCAGATGAGCCCGGCCCCGGCCCTGGGCCGGGAAGTCGAGGCGCTCAGTGGGTGGGTGGGAACCCGCCGCGGCCGCAGCCACCCCACTGCCCCGGCCGCGTGGGGCAGGCAGGCAGGCCCGTGCACCTGAGCCAAGCCTGAGCCTGCCTGTCCCACCCTGGGGGCGGGGAGGGCCAGCCCAGAGGCCGGGCGCAGGCCGGGTCTGCTGCGGCAAAGCCGCAGCCCCGGGGGTCTGGAGGGAGTGGCGGGGGCTGCCGGGCTGCGCGGGGGTCCATCACTGCTGCGCGGGAGGTGCGACGGCCGCTGCGTGGCCGCGCACCCACGCAGCTTAGAGGGAACACTGATCACTTCCCCCACCACTCCCAGGACCCCCAACTCATTCAGTTGAAGCATGCTCTAAGAATGCATCAGGACTGCACAGTGAATGAGGCTGTTGTTCATAGGGCTGCTGCCTCATTTATTGCAGAAGTCAGAATGTGTATATAAGTGGAATGAGGTGTGGGAGGAGGCAGGAGACTGCAGGCAGAGAAAGAATGGTCTCATGGTTAAGACAGTTAAATGCTGCCCTGGAAAACTGAATTCTAACCCTGACTCTGCCACATAGCTCTGGTGCAATGATAGGCAAGTCACTTAAACCAAACTTATCACAGGTAGTCACTGACTGCATTTTTCTTGGTTTTTAAGTACCTGACTGGAGACCCTGGGTCTGATTTGCAGAAGGGCTGAGCAATTAGAGCTGCAGCTAAGTCATCAAGTCAACAACATATAAAGTGCTCTATAATGCTACGTATCTGAAAAAATCAGAAGCTAAGTGTCAATCCAGGCACGCAAAATTAGGGGAAAATTTTGACCTTACACCGTCTCCTCACCTTACAGGGGTGATGTGAAGATAAACTAATGTTTGAGAACCATTCTGATACTGTAATGATGAGTGTCACAGAAGAGGCTATGAAGAAATTAAACATTTTGTCTTCAGAACAGGGTTTAAATAGTGTGAAGTAAATAATGTCTAGGGTCAAACAATGAACAACAAGGAGAACAAAATTTTCAATGGCTGCTCACTAATTGAGCACAATCCAATCTGTGCACTGAATGAGGAAGGTCCTATGGAAAAAAGCAGCATGTGATCATGTAATTAAATACTGTATTATAATGGATATGCACAAAGAGTCTGAATTAAGATTCTGGAATTTCCTAACTTTTGAGTACTTGACTTTGCAATCAGTGTTCTTCCAATGGAGGTTTTTGTGTGTAATTTTGTGTTGGGTTTTTTTTTTTAAACACACTGTTCATTATTGCCATTCAGTTCAGCACCATGAAGCCATTCAGTGAGATGAAAATAAAACAATTAATAAACTTCCTCTGAGGTATAAATATACATCATTACTTACATATACATCTCTTGGAATAATATAATTTTTTTCAAAACATAAGTTAGCTTGTGAAAGAGAGATTCACTAAATCTGGCAAAGCAAAATACAATGAACTAAAAAGGTGAGGAGTTTCACTGAAATCAGGCTGCATTATATATTGAAAATAACAAAATTTTACCTGTTGGGTCTCTTGCAAGGGGATGGACTAGACTGGCCAGAGGAGCTTGTACTCAAAGTGCTGTCAGGGCTGCTTAACGAACACACACGGTCAATATTCATAGTGCTCTGGCAGGCTTCACAATCTAGGCTACCTTTACATCTGACACAAAGAAAAAAATGATGCAACTTAATAGGACACTGGAAAGAGGATGGGGGCTATCAACCAAAAGATGAAAAGCAACATTTTTTATTCCCATTTAGCATTCCACTCATATACAATCTAAAATCTTATGGGGGCCCTTTGGAAATTTTGATCTACATTTTTGAACTCTGAAGCCTAACATACCATATTTAGACTTTTAGGTAAAAAATTCAAAAAACTGAAAGTCCAGAATTTATGAACATCCACAAATTCCTTTAAAGTCAATGAGAGCTGCAAGTACAAACCATCTTTGAAAAATCAAGTCATTTTTATTTTGGTGCCTAAATATGAATTAGGAACCATAAGCACCCAAAGTAAAAAATTTTGGCCATAGCTCAGACCCAATCTTGCATTCTTTACTCACATAAGAGTCCTGCTGGCTTCACATGGGAATTTTGTTTTACAAAGGAATATAGATTATGGCCCTAAATAATTTATAAAAAACAAAACAGCTGCATCATCCCTGCGATAATAGTAACTGATTCTCTTCACACTCCTCACAACACGTGATGAAAATAAAATATGGCAAAAGTGGGGAAAACGTGAATCCAAGTGTTAAAAAGATTTTTGAAGCAGTTCAGGGTATACAGTCACATATAATCTTTTACAGCTAAATTTGAGTTCTGTGGCAATCTAGGCTGCCTTGAAAAATATCAACCAAGTGTATAGGTGTGTGCATGCACATACACACAAGCTCATGTATATTCAAGTTTTTTGTACACTATCACTACGCTTGACAGAATTTTATTGAAATGGATAGATGCTGGTAAATATCGATTTCCATGTCAGCTGAAAGCAATGAAAAAAATATATGCTAGTAACTCTTGATTCAAGTATATTCACTGTCCCTTGCACATGCAAGTGTCACTGGCCCTGCAGCAGCACACAGATCCTCTGCAACCCTGCTATCATAGGAGTGAGTAAGTGGGGCCACAACAGTGAAACTATAGAGGATTTCTTGCATAGTCAGGGATCTGGCAACATCAGATCCTTGCAAGGTGCGGCCCTTCCCAACCAGGGCCACAAGCAGGATGATGAGTCCCTAGCTGTGGGGAAGACCATGTTGCTACGGCATAGCTCTATCCTTGGATAGGACCCATTCGCAAAGGGGTTAGTCTTCCACATAGCTGGAGGATCTGCCTCCTCCTTATAGCCCTTACTGGGGGTCTCTGCTCTGACCTACCAGGGCCTCAGACTTCCCCTGACTTGTGCCTGTAGGAATCTGGTACTACCAGCCCTACAACTGTGCAAGGCACCCCCTGCAGTTCCACTGTCAGAGCCCCACTCACTCAGCAGCCAGAAGAATGAGGACCATCCTCAGAGAGGAATGTTCATTCAATAACAGCATGGCCTCCCCTGAAGCTGGGGGCTCGTTCTCATCCTTGCAGCCCTAGATGGGGGCTCTGCTCTGCTGGGCCAAGACTGCAGCCTCCCTGCACCCCAGTGCCTTTGGCCATAAAGGGAGCCCCTTGCAGTCCTGCCCTAACCCAAGCTTACTCCACTTTAACGTCTCACGCTGTAAAAATGAAAGTAGTTAAAAATTGGGGGATGATAAAAAAAAATCAAATACTGCTAAACCTCACTACCACTACTGGGCATAAATGGTGGTACATACAAAACTTATCTGCATTCAATTTACACAAGAAAGTGAGTATTTTATGTGTTCAATCTAGGTTTATAGAATCATAGAATCATAGGGTTAGAAGGGACCTCACGAGGTCATCTAGTCCAACCCCCTGCTAAAAAGCAGGACCACTCCCACTAAATCATCCGAGCCAGGGTTTTGTCTAACCGAGCCTTAAAGATCTCCAAAGATGGAGAATCTACCACCTCCCTAGATAGCCCATTCCAATGCTTCACCACCCTCCTAGTGAGAAAGTTTTTCCTAATGTCCAACCTTGACCTCCCCAGCTGTAATTTGAAACCATTGCTCCTTGTTCTGTCCTCTGTTACCCTCGAGAACAGCCTAGCTCCCTCCTCTTTGGAGCAACCCTTCAAGTAGTTGAAGGTTGCTATCAAATCTCCCCTCAGTCTTCTCTTCTGTAGACTATATAAGCCGAGTTCCTTCAGTCTCTCCTCATAAGTCATGTGCCCCAGTCCCCTAATGTGCACAAGTGATGTCCAAAAATTATATGAACAGTTAATTTTATATAGTAAACTTCTCACACACTATGATTTTGAGGATATGGCCCTAAATTGTTATCTTCTATTTGCCTGCTTACCCATTGCAGATTAACAACCTGAACAATCAGATGATAATAGACTTCCTCACACTTATGTTCCAGGAAAAGCCCCTAATTCACAGCCATAAGGAATGAAAGTGCATTCAAATGAAAATGGCATATTTTCTTTGATTCACTGTAATTTAATGTGGAATTATTTCTTTCATAACTTACTGGAGAAAAATCTTTTAGAGTGGAATTTCTTATCGCCTGTGCTCAACATCCAATTTCATACACATATACATGTAATGCTACAGAGATGGGTAAGTGTGAACAGTGTAAGCCAATATTAAGAAAGAAAATCAGTAACATGCTAGATATAAGAGTAGCTAATTTTCAAACTTTAACAACTCATCTACTGTTATAAAAAGAATACTAAATATACAGCCTCTTTTCTGAATGCACTGCTTTTTGAAGCCTCACAACAGAATTTTACAAGTAACCTTCAGTTCCCAGGTACAGTACTGCTGAGGAGTTGCTTTTTCTACCAAAATATATTTGGAAGTACATTGTCCACCACTGTGTTTAAAATCGAACAAACATACAGTGGCAGAACTAGAGGATTTTGCTGTAATCACTGAACATTTTTGAGTTTGGTAATATTTAACTAATATTTAAAAGATCTTACTCTCTTAATGAATGTCTTTCTCCTGCGTCGTCTTCATCTGTGTCACTACTGATGGTGATCACACTAACGGCTGGGCTGGGGGAATCTGCAATGATGATAGCCTGGCGCTGTTTGTTTGAAACAGATGAATCAGGGTCCTGCCTGACAGATGTTTTGCAACAGTTCCTTTCCTGTCCTTCTGAGTTACGATTGTCCTGTGCTTCTATACAACTTACTCTCTTGACAGCCTTCACATTAATTATCTTTGGAGATATAAATGCTGAATTTTGGATATTGGTATTTTGTAACGTATTACTCCTGTGAAGAAGACACCTCATTAGACAGTTAGTAGAATCTTTATAACATGCTTGAAAATGTAATTCTATTCCCCACCCCACGTCCCAACTTAACGCCAAGTAGGCTAAAACATGGTCTTTATACATCCATGAATAAAAATGAAGAGTAAAACAAAGCAGTGAACATACAGGCAAATATACTGCATATGTGGTATTCCATTAAGAGTAATGGTCAAATTTCCAGATAAATATTGCAAATAGCAAACCGGGTTGTTCTGGATGCTGCAATGTAAGGTCCAAGGCTGGGTTACCAATGAAATGTAATACAATATGCTGAAAGCACCATTCTCTTTTAAAGGAAAGAAGGAATGAAGAAATGCTAGCTTCAACACTACAGACGTTTTAGCCCTGATTCATTGAAAAGATTCTCACTGACATCAGTGGACTTTGGATGATGTCTTGCCTTGGCAAACACTAGAAAAGAAATCCAGTAGTAAAACCACTACCATAATTATTCTTCATAGCCTTGGTTTCTCCATTACTATAACATCCCATACCTTGCAAATCACTTCTGTAGTGATGGGGCACATTTTCTCCAGTGAGCAGCTAAAGTGTTTCTTGCTGCCAGCAAAAGAAAGACTATTCTTAATACTAGTCTAGCCACTTTATGACCACTATTATATTGCTTTATTTTTAATTCTTTGAATTTGATGAGTCTTCATGCACATGGATTTAGGAACAGCTAATTAGGACTACCTCAACACATTTTTAAACCCTTGTCAAATGCCATTTAACCACATATATAGGCCAAGTTACTACTATCACAGGCAGAGAATAGATCAAAGGCAAAAAAGTTTATTTCCATTTCACATCTCCCATCCCTTTTACCAAAATACCTCAGAGAAATTAACGAGGAAGCTAACTAGGTGTTTGTTTTTTAAAGAGGCAACAAGACAAGTTGAATACAATCAATGACCTTAGTGAGCATGCATTATTCTTATCCCACTGTAGAAAGATTGCGAAGCTATGGTCTCAACATCTATGCCAAATAAAAAAATACCATTTTACCAACCTGTTCTGGCACAGTTTATTTCTCTTGGTAGCTGCAGGCTGTGGCCAGACAACATGTGCAATGCCCACACTGATTGGCTGAGTGGCAGAAAAAGTTATTTGATTAGTTAAGAGAGGCTGTGGCATTACTGAATTGTAATGGCTGCCATGAGGAATCACCTTCCTAAAAAGAGAAGAGGGGAGTTATAAGTTGTAAACTCTTTAACTTGGATCCATATTCTTAGTTATACAAAAGTCCTAAAAATGTGCTGTACAAAATTTTTTGGACTTACCCCCAGTCTCCAAACCTTTGTGAACCAGTCACAGGATCAGAGGCTAGAGTTGCAGTAGAAGGAGCCACAGGTGTTACTTGTTGCCATGCAGGAACCAGTATTTGCTGAGTTTGGTTAGACCATGGCTGTTGTGAAATTAAGGAGATTTCATCAAGTAGCAAATTTATATTAGCAGCTTAGAATTCAGCAGAAATATAAAAAAAAGTGATCTAAAGAGGACACTTTAAAGCCATATCACATGTAATATTTACGAATACAGGCTTCTCGAGTGCCTTATTAATATAAAATTGGTAATAACCATTTTTTAAAATGTACAATTCCAAATGTGCCAACCTGAGAAAGGACTCCTGCTCGTATCTGTAGTGGCTGGATGGCAGGGGCCTGTGTCACCAGTGGAACTGCGTTATCTATCCTCAGTGAGTAACCAGTGGGCTTACCATGGTTTGTAGGAATTCCTAATGGGAAAAGGAAAACCAAATGAATCATACAAGCTTTAAACGAAAGGTTATGATGATATAACTTCAGCAAAATGAAAACATCGAAGAGATTTTTAATCAGACAACTCATTTTTCTTGCTACGTTTATAATTCAGTCAGACTATTGATGTAGAGCTTTCAAACTGGATTAATCAGTGTGATTTATTTTAGAGGAGATTTTGTTTCAGTAACTATCTGCTCAAGTGTGTGTTATTGTAATTTGTGTGATCACAAACACATACTATAGAAAGAACCAATTACATTTTATCCTTAGCAGAATTACTTGGGCATTAAGTTTTCTACAGTGCTGAGAGTTTTATTGTCTATTATATATTTCCCCAGTTGCAGGGCAGCCAAGCAAAACACCACCAGTTTGTCAATGGCTTACTTCACAGCTCTCCACTGAGTCCCCTGTAATTCAAATCCCCCCAACCCAATAACATCCTTTTTTTCTATAATGTGTCTTTATCAGTTCCCCTAGTTCTTAATTAGCAATGCCTGTAAGGAAACCACACAGATGACCCCTTCTGTCTGGATTTAGGGTCTTCCAGGGTGGATCTTCAGTATTTAATTTTCCTTACAATCCACAAAATCTTTTCAGGAGAGCCTTGGACAGCAAACCCACAGCCTGCTTCTTTTGTGTGTGCCCTGATACTGTGAACTGATGTACACATGAAATATTACTGCAAGAGCAGTCTAGAAAACACATCTTTTCTAATATTCCATCAGTCTCTTAACAATTTGTCACCTCTGCGTGGCTTTACTAGACACAGACAGCCACAGATTAACAAAAATGTGGCAATGTTTACACTAACCAGTAATTTTCACATGAGCTAACAATTTAAATAAGGAGTAGAGAGTAGTTTGTTTATTTTTTCCAACACTTAATTAAACAGTTTTCTTTCACTGCAGGGTCTACTGCCAATGAGTATATACTAATTTTGACTTCTACTTTTGCCTGTTACTTGACTCACACTACAATCAATTACTAAGCAATACACACATGGATGACAGGTAACTACAGCTTAACATTATAAATTCACTTGTTCATTAGGAGTTCAGTTTTTAGTTTTTATTTCAATCCACTGAATGTCTTTGAGCATGTCATTTTGCTATCCTAAATTCTACCTGTTTGCTCAAAGGCTTGAAATTTAAAGTTTTGTTGAGTAATTTCTTGCACCCAGCCATATAGAGAAGCAGCACTTTAACTACCAATAGCAGCATGACTCGGTAGGATATACAGCAGGCAAATAGAGAATGCTGAACACCACCAAATATTGTTAACATTTCCCTCCCATCACCTCCCCACCAGAAACTTAGCTTGTTATGGAGGTGCTGAAACCAGTATGTTTGTTCCCTCCATTCAAGCTATGCCTAAATCAGGACTCTAATTCAGCAGTTGAACGCATAACTACGAGCAGACAACAGAATCCAAAGACAACTATTTTTCCTCTGCTGTCTCCTTTTCATCATCTCACTTATTAACTTAGGTATTAGTAAAATAACAACACAACTTCTTAAAAATTGCACGTGCCATGAGCAGAAATGAATTACTTACCGGTAAATAGCATATTCAGAAGGAAATAAATAATCTGTGCATAAAGTTATGTTTGGCTCACATAATCTATAACATTTTGGAATGGAGTACTCAAAGCTTTCAGAAATTTCTGCAACCCAGGATAGAGGCAACAGCCATGAATAACATTGTTGGCAACATCTGATGGCTCTATCTTTATCTTAAGAAAGGACAAGTTTTCTTGGGCTCTTAATTTAAGCAGAAAGGCTTTTCCTCAGACTACATCTAGCAGGGCCCCTATAACTTCCAGTTGGTGAGAAAGAATTAGGTGGGATTTTAGGATAATTTACAAAATATTTAAACACCTGCAGCTCCCATAATAATTTCATTATCCCTTTCAAAGAGTGGCCACTTTCCAACAAGAACACGTACCCTCTCAATATAGGTGCAATGCAGCAATGGGTTACCTCATCAGAGAAAAGGCAAAGATGAAAGAATACAGCCAAATTGAAATCCAACACACAAGTGTCACCTAAATCTGCACCTATTTTCTATAGTTGACAGTGACTTGAGATGAGAAAGACTGTTCTCATCAAAACAGCTTATATCTGATAGGTTGATTTTAAAAAATGCAAACATCGAGAACTAGAGTTTTTTCCCATAAATATCTACTGTCAGATTCCAGGCGTTATATGATACAAGTCCTTTCCAATAATAAAATCTGTGTTTCAGTGGTGTACATATGTTTGTTTAGGAAATATAGCTCAATCGGTGTTCTTATATACATGTACAAAGGTACACATCCCTGTCGTATTCTACTTATTTTCTAGTCTTCCTCAGAGGAAGACAGGAAGTACTTGTATGCTAACACTGGCACTCACAGGCTACCAAACATTTCCAATAACTGAATAATAGGCACCATCTAAAGATTTCTTTTCACAAATTTCAAAATGTCTACTTCAAACTGATGTTACTGAATTACTATGAGGAAATGTTCTGACAACCTTTCATCTCCTTCCTTAAGACCAGTGCCATTTCACCGCTGAAAACCACTGAGACCAAAATAGCATACTGGTGTCCAACATGCAACTCTCAAGATTCAGCGTTGTCCTTGAGGGTAACTCTGTTAAGAAGATTTGTATTTGATTATGAATTAAAAATATTTTCTGTGAACTGTAATTTTCAATCAGCCATATCACTATGGGGAAGATCTACCAAGCTGGGTAGCAGGAGAGGTGCTCGGTGGCTTGGCCAGAGCCTAGGAAAGCACCTAGCAAGGATGGCCCCTTCTCTTCCTCATAGCCACCCAATGATAGCCTAAAAGAGAAAAAAAAGAAGCAGCAGCCACCAGTTTTAGTGCCCAACCCTATTCTCTAGCCCAGGTTAGCAGTAGAGTAGTGCCTTGGGGATCATAACCAGCTTACACAACTTGAGCAAACTCTAGTGCTAACCTGGGCTAGAGAATAGGATTGGGCACTAAAACTGGTGATTGCTGCTTCTTTTTTTCCTCTTTGAGGCTATCATTGGGTGGCTACTCAAGTTGCTCCTCTTCTCTAACTCTGATGCATCCCCTGTGTCAGAGGCTATTGGGGAGGCATTAAGGCCTCACTGGTTCTATGCACACTGGGGATTCTTCTACAGTGGGAATTCCTTGCTAGAGACTTGTGGGCAGCTTCTGTTGTCTGTACTGCCCACATACATTGGGAGCACAACAGGGCAGAGAACCTGCCACAAAGTATGATCCCGGCCACCTCACCTTTTTGCAATAGGCTGTAATGGTCAGATACAACTGTGCTAGTTCATCGTAATGACACCCGGTAATTGTAGGATCCAGCAGAGTGGTAATTAATTAGGATAATTATACATGCTCTCTTCATGGATCTCCTGCATTCCTGACTGAAACCCCAAGAGGTTTCTCTTTATTTTCCCCAAATTTTAAACCTATTTCACACATACACAGCCTTAAGATCTCACGCTACAATCATACTCTTTTAAGATGAGGACTAGATAGGACTCCTATCACCTAGACACTGTCTTCCTTTGCAACTGGTTACAACAGTTTCTGTTAAACATAAAGAACTCTCTACCCCACCAAAGGATGCCCGTACACTGTTTACGCTAGATTCAGGACAGAAATCAAATCTTGTTATCTGACATTATATAACACATTATCATCTACATCTATACAGACATATCTAAAAACAAGCAAGTATTTCAGATTTGTGCTAGAAGCACAGCAGTTTCAGTTCATAGCAATACCTTTTGGCCTGGTGTTAGGATCTCTAGTTTTAAGAAGACAACATCTGCCCTGGAATCCCACAGGTAAAATGAGTGACTGAGCTCCTAAACTGCTGTAAGGAGAAAAAACTGACAATTGGATGTTAGGATATGGTATACATACCTTCCTTTTGCTGCCTTAATAATGGTTTCTGTAACTTCTGAAAGCTTTGAGAGAACTCTAAATCATATATCCTTAGAGGCCCATACCCAGAATTAAGTATATGTAGCAATGTTTACCTTCATAAAATAAATATTATGAACTGCACTATATTTTAACATCTGCTCTCCTGCAGACACGAAAGCATAACTGGAAAGACCTCGGAAAATTTAGCATATATCTCTCAAATAAAGGTAGTTGAACAGAGATCATGCTCTGCTAGTCTTGCTAACATCTTGAGTTAAAATATCTCAGCATGACTGATACTACATATTATACTTTTGAAGTATAGCGGGGCAATGGCAGAAAGATATCAAAACCTTTCTGGAGGGACTATGAGGCTAATAAATTCCTGTTTTAGCATTCAATTTCATTCAGAGGATTGTGAATTAAAATGTGAGGAAAATGTATCTAGAAATAAAATAGTAGACCTTCATTATTATCCAGATAGATTTATTTAATAAAAAAATCTTTAATGGTTTCCTATCATTATTCTCTTTTCTTTGGACATCCAATCAATGAAACTTCAAGAACAACAACAACGTTTTCCTTATTTTTCCCCAGGATCATTCAGAAATTCACTGTCCAGCCCAATTTTTTGCATCAAGGAGCCTTCATTACTGACCACAGATACAGGACGTGGAACTCTGGATTCCTAGAAATATTACTTCTGTGGATACTGATCTGAAATTTCTTCTGGAGGGGCTCAGTGAAGTGGAATTATCAGGAGTATGAGAAAATCAAGATATTAAGAAGTTTCTCCCCACCTCCCTGACCAACTTCAAAGTCTTCTATAGGTTTTTAATTTCATGATTCCTATTGTTCTAACACTTTGATGTTACTAGGAGTGGCATGGGGGAAAAAAACGTATATTAGTTTGAAGATGTACAGGCTAGCTAATATTTCTAGTTTCAGTCTGGGGAGTTTTTAATAGAAGAATTATAAGTTTCTCAGACAAAGTTTATAGCAAAAGTATAAAAAATTAACTACACCAGTAACAGCTGCTGCTTTTCATAATTCAGAAAATGAAATCATTTCAATTAATCCTACCTTGTATAGGCGGGGGGCATATAATCAATGCCTGCTGGAAACCATCACTGCAACCAAAGTGAGCAGCTCCTGCCTGCAGTGGTATTCCATGATGTATCAGTGAATGGGTGGATGCAGTTAATGCCTGAAACCGTAAATTTAGCATCAGTGACCACATTATATTAAAGAATATTTTATTATCATCTCACACTCACACACAGCAAATAATAATTCTGCTGAAACTGAAGTTTTTAAATGTTTCAGAAGAAGAAATACCATTTGATCACTGGAGGACACTGTAATAAAGTAAAGTACTTTCAAGATGACAAGTCAAAACCTCTACGTTTTTATTCTAAATTGTGGTTTTTTTTCCCCCAAGTGAACAACACTACAAAGGGGGAACAAAATGTACATAACATTTTGCAATTATTGTCAAATACAATGATTCCTGAATCATATTCCGTAATCAAAATGAGAAACTAAATTAATAACCAAAAGTTCTTACCTGACTCCTTACTGTGCCAATTTTGGTGAAGTTTGCAGTCAGATTACCTGCACTGCCTGAGGCAACTGGCCTCATAAGTGGTGTTTTATTGCAATTATTTATGTCATATGAATTTGATCTGTATTTGCAGACATCCATGATATGAAAACAAGATTTCACTCTGTTGAGAGAAGAAGTTCAGTAGTTTTGATTTAAAATTTCCTTTTTAAAAAAAAAAGTATAAAGTAATTCCAATGGAGGAAGGACAAATGGTTCTGAAAACACAATTTCCAGATTAACATAATCAGGCATCTTGGCAGAGGGTTAGACTGGATGACTCTTGTGGCCCCTTGTAAATCTATGATGCTATAAAGCAAGATACAACTAGAGTTATACTTATGGACATGTCATCTCGAAAAGCCCCAAATTCTTAGAACTAGTGATAAACCTATTGAATCTATGGTTTAATATCAAGAAAGAAAAACTGTAACTATTTTTTGCTTGTAGCGTCTAACAGTAAGTACTGCTGATAGTATCTGCTAATGAGTGGAGTATGTAGCAAAAGAGGATGATGGATTAGATGGATTAAAACTTCTCTTTCCTTAGATATCCATGTATCTATTCTATTTAGGAAACCATTGTTCAAGTATCTATCTCCAGCATTGTAAAAATGTTTTAATTGGGCTTCCAATAAGCTAAAATGTAAAAAGAAATGCCTGAATTAGGGACTGATTCTGTTACATTCTAGTTCTATGAGAATGGAAGGAAGTCAATTCTATTTAGATTCAGACACAAACTGTTGGGTCCTCAGTATGGGGATTTCTGTATTCTAGGCATCTCAACACCACCCTACACTACATACACACGATTCATATACTTGTAATTTCCACATTCAAACAGCAAACTATGCCTAATCTGCATAAATTATTAAATCTAACTATAATTTAACATAAGCAAATGTCCAAAGACTTTTCAGTAATAAATGAGTTAAGTCTTTAATATGCATGTCAATTTGACTTTAACGTAGGACTGCAGGTCTAACACAACACTGCTTTAATATTAATGTATGTAACATACTGGTTGCTATGGGGAAAATCTAGGAGGTGCTTCATGGTAACAAAAGGATGGTTCAGTGTTTCAGTTGGAGTAATTCTTAAATCAGCATCAATCAGCAACATTTTCTTCAACAGACTGACAAATTCTCTTCTATCCGCCTTCTCTGCCAGTAGGTCACTTCCTTCCAAATCCACCACCATGTTCACCTGACATGGAACAATTTAAAAAAAAAAAGTGAGAGAAAACAAATATGCATAGTGATACCACCTTCTTTGGTTCCTCATTACATTTTTCACTGCAAAAGACTAAAATTTATTGCTTTTTAAAAAGAAGAGCCAAGTGAAATATTTATAATATGTGATTAGTGGGAGGTCTCAAGTGGATTTCCACAGGGATCACTTCTGGGACCAATGTTGTTTAAGATCTTCATTGTTGACGAATTAGAGAACTGGGCTTGAGACTACAAAATGAAATTCAACCAAGAAATGTAAGGAGCTACGCTTATGGGAAAAAAAACCAAATAAACAAATACAGAATGGGGGGGAAACTGGCTTGGCAGCAACTCTGCTGGGAAGGATCTGGGAGTTGGGGTGGATCACAACAAGAGTCAGTAATGCGATGCTGCTTGAAAAAATAAATCCAATTTCAGGTTGCATTACCAGAGGCAAAGCAGATGAGTCATGGGAGGTGTTAGTACTGCTCTATTCAATGCTAGTTAGTACTGTGTCCAATTTTGATCACCAGTGTATAGAAAGGGTGTAGAGAAACTGGAATGACCCAGAAGAAAGTGACAAAGATGATCCAAGTGAAGCCATATAAGCAAAGGCTGAAGAAACTGGGAATGTTTCATTTGGAAAAGAGAAGATTAAGGGGAGATATCATAGTGGTCTTCAGATATTTAAAAGACTGCCATCAAAAAGATGGCAAAAGGGGTTTGAGGGCAGGACAAGAGGCAATGGGTTCAAATTATGGAATAACAGATTTAAGACTAAATCTCAGGAAAAACTTCCTAACTGTAAGAACAGTAAGACAATGGAACAGACTACTGCAGGAGGTTGTGGGAGTTTCATGGGAGGTTTTCAAAAGGAGGCTGGATAGCCATGTATCTTGGATGACTTAGACACAACAAATTCTGTATTTTGGCAGGGAGTTAGACTAGATGACCTCTGCAGTCCACTTTACCTTATGATTTTATGATTTGGGATTTATTAATTTGGCTTAATGTGGTTGTTTTGGGATTAATAAACTTGACCCAACAGACAACCTTCGAGATTTAACTGTATAAGTAACTACTCTTCTCCCTCTACCAGCCCACCTAACACCTATTGAAAGCCTTATGCCATCTGCCATTCCAAATCTGGGATTTGGACTTCAACAGTGTTTTTTGGGTGGGGCTTAGAATCTTTAAAAAAGAAACCTGGTTATCGGTAGTACTATTGCCCCAAATCATCCATCCCTGGAAAAGTTTTCTTTCAATTGATAAATTTTTAATCAGTGATGTTCACTCAGAGTGATTAGGGAAACACATGTGCCTTACACATGGGACCAGATGAGATTCTCTGTCTGCTGCCATACTATTTGAAGTCTACAGAGGTGGTACAATCGATCTCCAGCTTTCAGAACTAAGTAGATTTTGCCATCCTCTGAAAACTGAGGAAAAAAGAATCGAAGCAACAAAATCTACCATGTTCTCTCTCTTTCTCTCTTTTTTTTCCTCCCTTGACGGTGAAAAATACTAAATAAATGCTAAGTGCTATTCATTTTTTAAAAGTTGAGCTGTGACAACAACAGAGCTAATACATGAAGAAGACAACTCTGAATGTGTATGGTAACAGCAGTCCTGAAATGGAACTGAGTATCTTTTCAGGATGTCAAAGGAGAAAGAGGGAGAGGATATTTCCTTTTGTTTGTGATCAAGACATATAGAACAGTGGAAGTATAAGGATGCACTTTAGTTAAAAAGAAAAAGTTTAGGAAACTGTGTCTTTAGAGAAAAGATGAAGACAAATGATATTTTTACTAAAGATAGAACCTAGATAAGAATAATTTTACCTAGATTGGTAGATATTACAGTAGAAGTGTATACTGCACACAATTTAAGATCTTTTTCACCAGGACAAATATAACTGTAGAACAATCACACAGAAAAAAGGAAGACAAGTTCTATGCATCAAGGAACAGACAGGCACAGATGGCTAGTTTTCACAGGAGCAGAGTAGGCGGGTATGGATGAATGGACAATAGTCCCAGAATCCCAGAATATACTCTATTTCACAGAAGTTAAATGATAAAAAGTTTAAAAATAAATCATTGTGAACCTCTCAGCTGTATTAATTGCAAAAGAAAAATACTTCAATACTCACATGCACTATATCATCCAAACTGTTGAAAATATACTTTCTGGCCTCTTTAGACTTCATCCCTGTCTCTGCCTCATGTTCTTCCAGTGTCTTAAAAGGAAAGGAAAAAAAATTATGCCTTCCTGTCAACTAAAAGGACGATGTCAGTATAAAATATTTATAGTTAGTAATCACATTTTAGATAACAGAGAATTTAATTAGACACAACTTACTGTCATGCTTTTTGTTGACTTTTTGTATTTCAGTCAGTTGAGACAACAAAAATAGCTAATTTCACTTCCTGGTTCTTCCAAATAATCACAATGTTCTACTATAATATCTGGTTTGCAAACAATACAGAAAATAGCTACAGTCTAACTAAAACCTGCTTAATGAAAACTTTTCTATCTGTATTTAGTTTTGTACATAACATTTTTTTACTGACGGGGTTTTGGGGGATATTTTTACACAACTCCCACTAACTTTTGGAACTGAACTACGAGACAGAATAACTTTAAACAGAACCATGCTCATTTCAACTTCTCTTCTTACAGGTTTTTGTTTTGTTTTCAAGTAAAATGTATTTGCTCACAGCCACAATGACAGAAAAAGTATCTGAAATATTAACATATTAAAAATGATACTTGAAGGAAAAGTATATATCATGACCGCATCATAATGAAACTAAATATCTCTCTCTCAGTTTTTGTTATAATATCCCCAAAATAATATAGCAAAAGTAAGTAAATAAAACAAAGCCTTACCCAGCTTCACCCTCATCCCACAACATGGACTTCTGCACAATCTCAAAAGAAATCACCACTATTTACAAGTAAGTTAAAGGAAAACTTCCGTAGCATATTATCTAGATTAGATTCAGCAATATTCTTCTTATCATCTGGGAAATAATTCAGCTGTGATAACCATACGTCAAAAAATAAAAAATCTCTTTCCTCTCTCCAAAGATAGAGTATTTAGTCTGGAATGGGAGACTTAACAATGTTAATCTCCAGAGACAGAAGGGTGAATTGCCTTGTATCCAACATAAAAAGATGTATTTTCTAGCCTAGAGAAAAAGCCCACATTTATATCCTTTCATATTGAAAGAGATCTGATAGACGTTAACGTGTGATCCTTCGGCAATATCAAAGTTGGAAACCTGGAATAACCTTACTGAAGTATTTAGAAAGTTCTAATATAACCTGGGCCCAAAATTAGTGGACTGTTGCACCAGTAGTGTGCCCAATTAGCAATCCTTGCTTTGTATTTTGAACAAACTAAGCCAAATACTACAAGCAACTTACTATGGAATGATACTTTGAGTCTCCAAAATATCTGTTGCTTCAGAATTTCATGACCATTCAACAAGATTTTACTCCATTTCTTATCTACACTTAGCTCTTTGCTGGATACCACCTAAGCCTCGGTGGGTCTCTCCCCAGAGATAACAGAGGAACTACTTAATTCTTTATATAGGAGAGAAATTAAACCACGTTCATCTGAGGGTTTGTCTTCATGTACAGGTCAGCTGTGCCGTTACAGCACTTTCGTGAAGACACTGTTACGTTGACAGGGGAGCTTTTGCCATCAACATAGTTAATCTTCCTCCCTGAGGGGCAGTAGCTATGCTGGTGGGAGCAGCTCTCTCGTTAGCATAGTCTTGTCTACATGGGGGATTAAGTCTGTATAACGACATCTCGCAGGGATGTGGATTTTTCACGCCGTTTGAACAATGTAATTATATCAATAGAGGTCTGTAGAGTAGAGATGACCTCCGATTACTTAGAAGACAATTCTATTTTTCTTTTTTTGCAAACGTGTGAATAAAATCTCAGTGTTGATAATAAGCAACCTTAACTCGGCTTTCGTGTACATTATGGTTCAAACTGCTTATTTACTATTTTATATTTTTTACCTTTAACCTCCACCCAGAATATGGTACATCTGTTTCTCTACAGAAAAATCTTGCTGTTTTCGTTCCCATGTTCAGTAACTGCTCTCCTGGCAAACCTTGAGTCTGTGAAATGTAGCGAATCTGGGGAAGGAAAAAGTAGGAGGAACTTAACTTCTTGTTTTCAAATCAGAATCAACAGAGATAGAAACTTGCCCCTTGTCATTTCCCGCACTAAAAGATGCACAGAGGATTGAGAGAGGGCAAACAACTCATATAGGAGAGAAACAGCACTTGAAAAGTTTTGTACTACTCTCTCAATCTATTAGCAGGAGACATCCAAGCATCTGAAGTGGTATAGTTAAACAAGCACATAATTTTGGTCAGCAATGAGTCTTTTATTTATATTACTTACTGGTTCAAAACTTACTGCAAACTCTACTATAATCATGACTCCATAACCATGGAATGCTCTCCAGAAACAGTTTCACAAAGTTACCATCCTCTCTTCATTTAAATCCTTATTAAGACTTGTACTGAGGCTTTACAGATGAGCTCAGGAAAGGTGTTTGTTTCATTCAGGAGAAGACAGAATGACAGGAATGCTCAAATTTCCCCTTAGAATTAACATATGTAGCAATATTCTTCTAATAATTAAAAAATCCTATTTGAAATGAGTGATGCATAGGGGTCCCAGCACAAATAACGTTCTGCAGTGGAGGTGAGTTACAAGTACATCACAGCTCCTTCAGCAGGTATTGTAAGAATTCCTATGCTGTTTAATGGCAAGCCCATATGTATCGAAAAGTTAATTTTTTGTTCCATTTTCCCCCAAAATTTTGACGATTGCTATTTTGCAAATGTGCTGTATAAAATGTTCAACCCTTTCAGTTACAGGTGTTACCTCCCATAATCTGTCCAAATTTCATTTGGCTAGTCACATTCTCCCCACCTAAAATTATCCCTGTACTTTCCATTAGGTACAGTATTCTTTGGAAGTTTTTCACTTCCTGTATAAGTTTCTGTGGTCTGTTACATAGCCAATATGTTTTTCATTCCAAAAAGACTGCACTTCTGCAGTGGGTGCAATTTCAGGATATTGTTTTTTTAAGTACTTTGGAATCCTTCACAATATAGGCCTGTCCCACTATCCATTTAGAACAATGGGAGTATCTCTGTTGATTTCAGTGGACATTGTTTAGAGCCCTGCACTGATATCCACGTTATATTCACGGATAGCCGCATCTGCGGATACAACACGGATATCTGTGGACCATTTCTTGCAGATGCAGATCCACATTTTTGTATCTGTGCAGGGCTCTAGACATTATATCAGGCCCAGAACTGTATATTAAGATGCTTTACTATAATTATCCCTAAATTACCATTTTTTTCTGAGAGGTGAGTGTAGAAGGAATGATGAGTGTTTATATATAAATAATTCTTTTTGAATCAGTTAATGTTATTAACAAACCACACCATCATACTATAATCATATATTTTAAGAGCCTTTTTTTCCTCTTCTAAGTAATGCAATTTAAGAAGTTGGATCACCAGAAATATTTAAAAATGTCAAGGATTTAACTTGAATTCTTAAAAACATGACAGAGTAACCAAAGCAAAGACTGATACTTCTTCTACCTTAACTCACATGGTTGTGCATGAAAATTATGGGGATTAAAAAAAACAGTATATGATGTTCAGTATGGGAATACATGTTACAGCCTTCTCTTTACATTTTCTTTCCGTTGTGAGTTTAAATCAGATCTTTAATACAAGATGAATCTTATTTTTCTTTGTAGCAAATTATGAAACAGAAAATATGCTTTTGAAATGTACTAGTCCTCCACATTTTGTACATTTCTCATTAACTTTAAAATAGTGCTTATAAAGAAGGTAACTGATTCATTACCAATTCAAGCAACCTACTGTTAACCATACAGGGACATAGGTAAATTTCTCGAGAATAAAAACTGTAATAAAATAAAATAAAATAAGAATTTCAGGTTAATTGGAGCCTGTATTATAGAACCAGATTAACTCCCAAAAAATCCCAAAAGACCATTATATTTTTTGCATCTTTTTATTTGCAGACTATATAAACAAACAGTAATAATTTTGGCAGATATCCTTGAAACCAAAGTACTATCTGATGTCGGTAACAGTGAAGTGCTGAAACAAGTTTCTGTTAGCAACACACTGTGAGTTTGCTATGTTGGTATTTAATTCCTCCCTGTTACCTTTGTAGGATTTCTACTTTCTTTTGTCTGTTTTTATTTTGCAAACAATATTTACAAATGTTTTTTGGGGGGGGTGGATCGCTATATAAAACAACATCAGTGGTATCTAGAACCGCTTGAGGTGACTTTTCACTATTCAATTCTAGAAAACCTTAAATAGTATCTCTGCCCATCTGCATAGTGGGTGAAAAATAAGTCTACTTCAATTTAGGCTTAAACACTTTTTTTAGCTCTTATTTTGTACATTAAGGACAATGCTATTATCCCCTATGAATTACTTACACATGCAAAAATAGATAAGGCAAGAAATAAGTTAAATAAATAAGTAAATTACCATCTTCAGGAATAAGATGTTTCTCTTCAAATCTCTGGTTTCTACTATGTTCTACTATCCTTCCCGTGTCTCCTACTCTCTTATTGTCAATAACCTATCTTTTATCCCTTATGATGTCACTTTACCGAGTTACCTCACTTGTATACTTATCCTATTCTCAATTCCTAATTAAAACATTCCCATGCATAATCCCAACTAACCTAAAGAAACATGTTTTTACTTATCCTGCTAAAACTTCTGTCTCTTTCTGTCATCTGTTCTTTGTTGTCAACCCCTCTGGTTCCCTCCAGTTGTTTTTATCTTACTGCTATGTTTTTGTGGCCTTGGGTTTTACTTGTTATCTTGTCTTGTTTTGAAAGCGGGAGTGGTACCTGGAGCTAACAATTCTCTCAATACACTTTGCTTCATACTGCTATTTGCATAGCTCAACGATTTTACAGATAAGAGACTCAAACCAGGTTTCCTGATTTACACAACCCTGAAGATGTTTCAGCTATGTTTTGAATAGCTGCATCAGCAGAGAGACATACAAAAAGCAAAACTTCCTTTATTTTTATATTATAATATACAAATATTCATTTCTCCAACATTATTTAATATATGTATTTGATTAACAATTCATTATGCAGTTTTCTAACATCTCCCTGCCTTGAGATGTGTGACCCTTTTGGGCAAGTGCCTCACTTTACTTAGAACTGTGTACTAAGAATATATAATCCAACTTTTTTTTTCTCATCCTTTTAGCAGGTCTCTAAACATGCAGTTAATTTTATGACAAACATTATTACAATGATTACTACTTGTACTAGTAGTAACACCTTGAAGCTTAAATCAATAACTGGATGTTGGTTTTGTATACATTTCTCTCTTCAATTAATGGTAGGGAAAAGTGAGACGTAACCCTACATGTCCCCTCTAACAAGGATGCAGTCAGGTGTTACTATAACTACTACAGCCAACTCACAGATTACACCAGCAAAAATTCGTTTTGGTAACACTATAAATAGTGTTTATTTCTCTAACCTTTAGTACACATAATTGACTAGCAATTCATGACAGTTTTCTAACATGCCCATGATCCTGTTCAGATGTCTGATATACTTTCTTTTTATGAAATTGCTTCATTCAAGAAGGAAGAACTAGAAACACAGAAGACCTGATCCTGGTCCCACCAAAGTTAATGGCTGTGTTTCAACATTAAATTTTATAGCAATGGACTAAGCCTTGAGTCATAAGTATGTTTAGGTGTGTCTTTTTTTTTTTCTTTCCTATTTTATGTATGACTCTAAAGAGAAGCTAATATGCCATTCATTTTCATAATTTTATGTTAACATTCTGTACCACAAATTACATAGCTAGTATATACAATATTCAAAACAGGTGGTTTTAATAGAAGTCTGCCTATTTATATTCAAACTACAGAGGATCTTTGCAAATGCAAAGAGACCAACATTAGGATGAGACCGTAGGTACTGGCCAGTACATATTTTCATTTTGCAAAATCCCGATTTTAAGGACAGTGATTTGAAAGAGAACAAAAGAAAACACACACACACTAACTCAAAATAACCTGCAGAGAGTTGAAAATCTGAGAGCTCCAGAACAGTGGCTAGCATATCAGCTATTCTATTCATATTATCGGGGCCCCAAACTGCAATGGAGACATGGTCAAAGAAGAGTTTCATTATTGTTTTTAAATCTCTCATATTACCTTTAGAAAATAACAAAACGTTAAATTAGGATAGGCTAGTTTGGAGATTGGTACCAGGGTACGGGTTCCTGCAGCCTTCTGGGCAAGCAAGAGGGTTTGAATCACAATTCAATCTGACCTCCACCAGGGGCTGCTGAGAGGCAGGTTATCACGCAGATCAGTGGACAATTCAGAAATTTTAGAATCCTGATCTCCCAACTTTCAATTTAATGCCCAACTCACTCTACCAGATTGCGTCTGACTTGTGTCTGGGTAGACCAAGAAGAGGGCTGAACCACAGGAGGAAAAAGCATGATTTTCAACTTCTTGACTTTAAGCTTAGGCTCCTTCTTTTCCTCTGTCCTTACACAGGTCTTTATGCTTCTTTTGTTCTCTCTATAAAGACTAAAGGCTCACCGCAATGCATACTAATGAAAAATAGTGTAGCAATGGAAATATCTAACTTTAAAGGTCAGTAACATATTGGGCTGCCCTTGCATCCTCTCAAAACCATGAAGTGCAACAGGTCACTTAAAGATTCCATTTTCTGCATTCGCATTTAGACTTCCCTGCAAATCTTGGTGCAGTCAGTGACAAGCATGGTGAAAGGTTTCACCAGGACATTGCGATCATGGAAAAACGGTATCAGGGCAACTGTAATCCATCAATGCTGGCCGATTATTGTTGGACACTTAAACGAGAGGCCTCAGACACTGAGTACAAACGAAAATCATCAACAAAACATTTTAAGCTCAGTTGAACTATTGCAAATCGTCAGCACCATTATGTGATTAAACGCATTACATTCAATAAAAGTCAATTTCTTGTTTCTCCAAATTCCTACGTGATACAAGTAGTCTGAAATTATATTTGTGTTCAGCTTCAAGCGGTCTATCATAATCACCAAAAAATTCTGAGGAAGCAACACTTTCGAAAAAATTTGTTGTCCAGTGTTTAAGGTTCACATGAGGAAACCCTCTTCCATTTATACTGCTAAGTTTTTCTCGTAGAAAGCTTTCTACTGTTTGTTTGATGTCAGCTGAGCATTCTAGTTCTTTGGTAGAGATCCATCTACCATCCAGGCTGTGAGGCGGAGTCTTTGTATGTCTGGATTATATATCTGGTCATAACGTTGGTATAGGAGATTGTGTTTGTAAAGTAATGTTATTGGTTTGCAAGTCAATAGAGACATCTAGTCTGAGTACCATATTTGCCTTGGCCCAGCTGGAGCAATGACTATCACAGATGCTCTGTCGGTCTTGATCTTGTGAAGAACTTTGTGAAGTCCTGGAGTAGGAGAGAAGGTGTATAGTAGGCCCTCATTCTAGGAGATTAGGAACGCATTGCCCAGTGTTCAATTGCCTATCCCCATTCTGCAACAATAGCGATGACGCTTTCGGTTTTGTTCTGTGGTGAATAGGTCTATTTGTGGTTTTCCCAATAGCTGGAATATTTCTTTGAGAACAATGTTGTTCAGTTGCCATTCATGAGCGGTAATAAAACCCAAGTCATCTGCCAGGGTGTTTTGCTTGCTGGGTAGGTAAGCTGCTGATATGTCTATATTGTATCTTATGCACCAGCTCCATAATTTCATTCATTCGATGAAGAGAGAATAGGATCTGGCTCCACCTTGGTGGTTTATATAAAACATGCAAGCAACATTGTCTGTCATGATCTTGATTGACTTTTTTTTTATGCATGGTAGGAAGTGTCGACAGACATTGTGGACTGCTCATAGTTCTAGAACATTTATATGAAGTAAGGCTTTTGTTTCTGATCACTGACCTTGGACAGTAAGTTGTTGCATATGTGTTGCCCATGCTAGGAGAGACGCATCAGTTGTAATCATTATTGTGGGGGAGCTCTGAGCAAATGGGACTTCCTTAATCAAGTTTTGGTCTCGAGTCCACCAACAAAGGGGATCTTTTATTTCTTTGGGGATTATCAGCGACTTGTGCAGGGAATGCTTGTTTGGTTTGTATACCATAGCAAGCCATCTTTGTAAACTTCCGTGTGTATGGCACTACAAAAGTTGACGCAGTCATGTGACCTAGGAGTTGAAGTACTGTATGGGGTGCCACAATACAAGAGTGGGTTATTTCCGTTACCAGTGTTTTGATGGTTATAAGCATTTGATATGGAAGGAAGGCCTTGGCCAAGGTGGGGTCTAGGCCTGCACCTATTAATTGAATCCTTTGAGTTGGATTTAAAATGGACTTTTCATTGTTTATTTTTAGTTCTAATATGTGGAAGGTCGTGGTTGTTAAGTGTATCATTTGTTTGGCTTGAGGAAAAGTAGGTGCTCTTATAAGGCAATCGTCAAGGTATGGGAAGATTAATACTCCTTGCCCGTATATGTATGCAGCGATGACCAGAAGGATTTTCGAAAATATGCTGGGTGCCATGAACAGGCTCAATGGTAGCACCTTGTATTGGTAGTGTTGTCCTGATATTGTGAACCTTAGGAAGTGCTGGTGTGCTGGATGAATGGTGATATCAAAATAGGCATCCTGGAGGTCGAGGGACGAGAACACATCTCCCTTCTGCAGTGCAGGTATTATTGTAGTTAGAGTGACCATCTTGAATTTTTTCCTCTTATGTATTTGTTCAGTGGTCTTAGGTCTAGGATGGGCCTCCAGCCTCCGGTTTTCTTCTGAACTACAAAATAACAGGAATAGAACCCTTTTCTCACATGTTGGGAAGATATACATTCTATGGAACCTATTTGAAGTAGATGATCTACTTCTTGTAGCAGAAGTTGTATTTGAGTTGGGTCCCTGAAAAGGGATGAGGTGGGGTAGGGGGAAGAGAAAGGAAGGGTTTAGTGTCACCAATTTGATAGTTTATAAAAGCAATTTGTCCATTGCTATGGACAACCACATGTAGTAAAAAAGTCCAAGGAGAAATTCAAAAAGTGGTCTGTTGTTATGTGAGGCACTGCAGTTTCATGGAGTTTCCTCATAGCCTCGACCAAAACTTCAAAATGTTGCTTTGGTTGTGCTGACTGAGAGGTGGCTGATGGCTGTTGCTGCTGTCTACAGCACTATGGTCTCTGCCTGGGTCTTTGGTTTTCATTTTGTCTCTAATGTGACTGAGGGGGTAACTGCGTGAATACGGCTGGAATCTATACTGGTTTCTTCTTGTTGATGGAGTATATATTCCTAGAGTTCTTAATGTTGTTCTTGAATCCTTCACTGAATGAAGGACCTAGTTGGTCTTTTCCAAAAAAAGGTGAATCCTGTTGAAAGGTCCTCAATTTTTGTATGTAGGTCTCCAGGTAAACCTGCACATGACCACTGCTGTGGCTGTTGCCCTTGCAGTGGTTTCAGCCACATCAAGTACTGACTACAATGAGGTGCAAGATACTAGTTGGCCTTCCAAAATTAATTTCTTACACTGTTCTCTTTTAGGTTCTGGAATGTCCGCCGAGAAGAAAGACCGTTCATCGTAAATCCCGTGGTCATAGTGGGAGAGGAATGCTTCATAATTAGATACTCTCAGCATTAACATGGAAGATGAATAAATTTTTCTACTCAATCAGTTCAGTCTTTTTTCCAATTTTTGTTGTACTGGGTGGATCTGTGTTGATTGGCTTTTTGAGCGGCAGGATCATCGAGTGAGTTGGGGTTTGGATGGGTAAACAGAAATTCCATATCCTTAGGAGAAAAGTAATGTTTTCCGTCGTTTCATTTGTTGGTCAGTGGAACAGAAACTGGAGTTGACCATATTACTTCAGTGGGCTCCATTAGGGCTACATCCATTGGAATGGCTATTTTGGATAAACTAGTGGCACGGAGGATTTTTAATAATATGTGCTGCAATTCCTGTACCTCTTCTAATGGGGACCTAGTTCATGGGCGAAGAGGTCATTAAACAATTTGGGATCATCCACAAGAGATGTCGCAGGAGGGATGACAGCATCATCGGGCTAAGATGACGATTTGCGCACCGGGGGGTTGAATGGGGACACAGACCTGGGTGTGTCGAAATAGTTCCCATGTGGGATTGTATCTGTTTGATGGTGACCTCAGTGGATGGGAACCAGGTGTAGGTTGATATTGTCTGGAATATGGGTGGTATGGGTCCCAGTGAATCTGGTATGGCATGGGGGGGAGGTACCATGCAGGCCCGTAGTAGCATGATGGAGCATGTCTCCCATAATAAGAATAATGGCTTGGAAGTGTCAATGGTCTGGTCAGAAAAGAATGCTCTGATGAGAAACGGGCATCTTCTGCCAGACTATCCTCCGAGCTGAAAGAATGAGAGCATGAAAAGGCTTCATCATGAGTGAGATGTATTTGAGAGCTCCTAGATAAATCAGATCTGGCAGAGGGTTTGATGTTATGTTGCTTAGACTTCCTCTTCCTGGAGTGAGACTGACTGGAAGTCGTTGGATCAGCGGTTGGAATAGCTGTGTGTGGTGCCATCTGAAACAGGCATAGCATCCCTGCAACTGGAGCAGTGTTTGAAGCCAGGGGAGCCTGGCATTTTGTCTTCCTCACTCCATTGTAAAGTGAAGAAGAATTAGGAATAAAGTACTTGTCTCTTCTTTCTTCTCCTTTTTTTTGGGGGGGACACACGGGGGGAACGATTTATAGGGAAAAAGAAAGGGAAAACTGATTAAAAGGTGAAGTAACAAAGGTTTTTTTGTGAAATATAGTGAAGGACAGAAGGAACTGCTGGAAAACAGTTGAGAAGGAAATGAGAGGTTCAGGCCGCACACAAGCCCGACGGAGCATGCCAATGGCTCCATGAGACAACATCACCGCATGCACGGCCCAAGCACAGACTGCTGTAAAAAATCTCTGATCAAGAGTGCCATGGGATGCGACGCCACAAGTGGAGCACCCACAGGGACATCACTTGAGAAAGAAGAAAGGTCCTGAGCCTTAACATACTGACAGTGCCATGAATCCCTATGACACAAACATTTTATGTCTTTCCCTTGCCAACCCTCCCACCACCCAAGAAAAAATAAAAAAATGAAGTACCTGGAAGTGTACAAAACCCCCTCAGATTTGAGAAAGAACACTGCAGTACAGCGGAGGCATTCAAGCATACCAGCCATAGGTCCTTTAACAGTCAAAAGGAAATTTGGATGTAACAGCATGTGCTATGTCTCTGATGCAGAGATGGCACTCAAAAAAAAGGGTGTAACTCAAGATGCTACAGTTTTGTAGTAGGAACACAGACTACAGAATGGAACTCTCTATCTCAACAAGTATCTTTGAAGAAAGGCTCTGTATGAAGACTCGAATTTAATTCCAATTAACAGATTGTGAGTTTTAAAAATGAGAAAAAAACTTACAGTATTTGATGAGGGATGTAACCTATTTGTCTCCACATCCACAATATGAATGTTGCAGAGTATAACTAGCAACAAATTAGCAGCTGCTGTAAATAGGCATAACTCCGTTAAGGTCAATGGGGCTACACCAATTTACAGGTCCACCCAATACATAATACCAATCATAGTACCTCAACACTTTGAACATATAGTATTTTCCTTTATAAAATCTGAATAAAATCAAAAGTAAATTATTTAACTGAACTCTTTCATGTAATCCCATTTTATTAAATGATATAATACAGGTCTTCTTTCATACGAAAAAAGTTACAGAATGTGAATTTAGCCAAAAATAAAGAAATGATGCATGCTGTAAATAATAATTTATTCATGAAGCTATTCTACTACCTGATCATATTCCAGTGCTCCTGGATACAGTGGCCACCCAAGGAACAGCTCTGCAATCACACACCCCAGAGACCACATGTCTATGGCTTCACAAAATGGCAATCCCAGGATAATCTCTGGTGCTCTGCAAATTAAATAAAATACATTATTAAATTCTCATTGAAAATGTGCTATTTACTTCTTTAAAAGTAAAATTTGGGGGTTTGTTTGTTTTTTTTCAAGATAATCCACATTATGGTATTACAGTAGCATTGAAAAGACATTTTTTCTGTGGAATATGTGTATGTTATGATTAGATTATTAACTTCCTGCATTTTCTACCCAGTTCTACCATTTCTTAACTTGCTCTGATTGTTTTCACATTCTAAAAACTTCATTAAATTAAAGCAATTGCAGAATCTGCTCAGAAATTATTATTCCTGAGTTATTTAAAACTTTAACATTTCTTTTTTTCTTTCAACATTCCCCACCTTCAAAATGATTTTTCCAGTCCAAATTTTCTATACTGTAAGTACTATATTGTGGAACCTAAGTTTGATATAAATATTTTCTATGTAAAATATTCCTCTTGCAATACATATTTAGCCCTTGTATGCTACAAAAATACATTAAAAATCAATTTAGTTACACAGTTATAAAGCACTAATGCATCCACAATTTATCTTGATTGCCTTAATCTTCCCATTTAATGTGATCAATTTTTAAATCAATTTAGTTAACCCAGCACACTTTTCTAATATAGATCAGACCTTACTTGTCACCCAAAGACAAAATTTATGCATGGGAACAAATACAATAACCAAAGAATATTTAAAAAGTTGTTGCAATAAAGCTGCAAAAGTCATGGGACAGTCAACATTTCTATTTTCAAGGAACAAAACTTATAATTCTACATTTATCTTGAAACTGTTATTTTAACCAGTTTTATTTTTTTTAAAAAAAGTCAGTTCACCCAAGTGTAAGAGAAAGTGAAAATAATTTGCATACCCCCCCAAAAAATAGAGCACAGAAACAGTAAATTTGATAAATTATTACTCAATATGGTCTAAATTTTAAAATAGCAAAGGATATTAAAAATGTGATCTGCTAATTTAAAATTAAAACCCCCCAAAAATGTAATAAGAGCTTTCAACATAATATTAAAGGCAAAAGATGCTTTCAGCAAATTAGTAACTTAATATTTTTGGACATAACTATTCGTAATATGCTAAATACCCCCTTACTTTTTTAGCTAGCGGCAAAAGTTAACTAATTTTGCTTCTCTTTAATTTAATTAGGTTGCTTTAACGTTAAAAAGAAAAAGAAAAAAAAGCCAACAGAAGTCATGCACAAAATCCATTCAATGTGCATATGCTAGAACTACCTCCCCCTTCCATCATAAAAGACTTTTTCTGTTCTTTATAAGGAAAACAGCAATAACCTCTGTTTAGGTGGGCTAACACTTTCCTTTATTACAAAAAGAGTCGGTAAACCTTCATGGTCTATAGAAGGACTTTCAAATTTAACAAGGGCTATGCTGAGGTCGATATCATCTCTCTTGCTAGCCTCATGAGAATCAATTCAGATGTGGCTGAGCTCAGGCTGTTAAAAAAAAAAAAAAAAAGATCACCATTTCCTATCATGTAAAATTGACTCTGTTGCATCACTTCAGCAGTCTGAACACAGAGTTGAACCTCTGAACAGGATGAGGAACCAGGAAATCATGTGTACTAGATTCACTTCTTTTACTAACTGATAGTAATAATTCCATATCTTCACAATCCTTATTATTGAACAAATTTGAAACAGAATCCATATTTCTAATTTGGGAGATCTATCTTAGCCACATCTTTCAGAACATATGTCTCAGACTGTGCTGCCAGTAAACAGCATTACTGCTACATATGTATCTCGCTGTTGCAGTCTGTTACATGTTATGTTGTCATAGTAGTCCAAAGGGCAACATAGCCTTTTCCTGAGGCAGATAGACCAAAATGTCCCTGTGGGTAAGACAGTTGAATTTTTACTGCAAAACTACATTTTATCTCCCTTTGTCACAGACTTCTTCAGGATGCTGGAAGTCATAACCTACTTCCAAGGGGTGTTGTGAGAATTCATTAATTAATGCCTTCATAGCACTTTGAACATGTAATAAAAATATTTAATCTGAAAAACCATATGTGTCTGAGTATGAGGTGCCATCAGGCAACAAAACTAGACGACTTTTGCAAATGTTGGCCCTAATTTGCCCTGTGCCTCAGTTTCTCTATTTTAAAATAGGGAAAACAGTCTGCTATTTAACATGGGGATTTAGTAGGGTTTTTTTTCTGTGCAACACCATATATACTATCTGAAATAAAATCCGTAAGAAAAAAACTTTAACTATGTTTAGTTTTCCTTTCTATAGACAATATTGAGTAATTTAAACAAACTATACATAAACTAAACAAATATTACAAAATTTGTCACATTTGCACAATAGACAAAGTGCGTGGCCTGTTTCTTTAAACCTAAGGAGAAAGAAAGGAGAACACAGCAAAAAAACATTCTACCAGAACTTGACAAATTCACTCATTTACAGGAAACTTCCACGTCAAAGAGGATTGCACAGATTACTTCCTGCAGAAGTTAAGTTTTCATTTTAAAAAAAAAAAATCTAGGACTTACTGTTACAAAGAAAACCTACTAAATGCAAACTGAATGGTTCCTATTTTCAAGAAAGGGGACTACGGGCCTCTTAGTTTGACCTCGGTAGTATGCAAGGTCTTGGAAAAAATTCTGAGAGGAAAACTAGTTAAGGATATTGAGATTAACAGTAATTGGGGTAAAATGTAACATGAATTTACAAAAGGTAGATCATGCCACACCAACCTGGTTGTTTCTGAGAACAGATTTTTTTTGGACAAAGGAAGTGCAGTGGATCTCATCTGCCTAAATTTCAGTAATGCATTTGACACAGTTTCACATAGGGAATTATTAGTTAAATTGGAAAAGATGGGGATTAATATGAAAATAGAAAGGTGGATAAGGAACTAGTTAAAGCGGAGACTACAACGGGTCGTACTGAAAGGTCAACTATCGGGCTGGAGAGAGGTTACTAGAGGAGTTCCTCAGGGATCAGTCTTGGAATTAATCTTATTTAACCTTTTTATTACTGACCGTGGCAGAAAAGTGGGAATGTGCTAATAAAGTCTGCGGCTGAGTTGTTGCCAATACTGAGAAGAATTGGGATATAATACAGGAAGATCTGGGTGACCTTGTAAACTGCAGTAACAGGAATATGATGAAACTTAATAGTGGAAAGTGTAAGGTCATGCATCTAGGAACAGTTTTTTTTTTCTTTTTTCAAGACAAAATATGCCCTTTTTTAACCCTTTCACATAAGTCCAGTTTTCTAAATCTCATCATTTTTGTTTGCTCTCTCCAATTTGTTGACATCTTTCCTAAAGTGTGGGAATACTCCCAGACTCAGGACACACTCCTGCGAGATTCCACTAGATACATTCCCCCAGTTTGATAGCGAATTATTGATAACTCTTTCAGCATAATTTTTCAACTAGTTACCTACCCACCTTACAGTAAATGAATTTAGACCACATCGCCCCAGTTTGCTTAAAAGAATGTCATGTGGGATTTGTCAAAAACTTTACTTGATTAAAATCAAGATACATTACATCTATAGCTTCTCCCATATCCACTAGGCCAGTAACACTAAGAAAGATAGAAATCAGCTTGGTTTGGCATGATTTGTTCTTGACAAATCCATGTTGGGTATTATTCATTAAGTGCTTGCAGTTTGATTGTTTAATGATTTGTTCCAGAACCTTTCCAGGGTATGAAAATTAGGCTGAAAGGTCTAGAGCAGTGGTTCCCAACCCATGGACTTTTAGAACAGCCTATGGCTCCACTCCCCCTAGTTGCAGAAGGGAGCCGCTGCTTACGTATCCACATAGAGAGTGTTGCCAATGCAGGCTCCTTGCTGTAGCCAAGGGGATGTAAGATCAATGATCCCCTCCCCCTTTGCAGTAGCAGGGGGCATGGCAAAGTGTTCCACCTGCACCCCTAGGCTCTGGGGTCCTTGCTGGAGTCAGAGAGACGGGAGCACTGATCTCCTGTCCTCCTGGCTGCAGAAGGGACCACTGTCTAGGGACCCTGGTGGAACACACTGTCTCCCTGCTTCAGCCAGCACAAAGGAAGTTCCTCCTTGCTGAACTTCTCCGCTCTGACTAAAAGGAGGGTGAAGAGGTGCTGCTGGTGGAGACTGGGGGACATTTAGGGCTGTAAAAATTGTATTTGTGGCACTCAGGTCAAAAGAATGGAAACCACTCATCTACAGTTCTCCAGGTCCTCTTTGTTCCCCTTCTTAAAGATAGACACTATATTTGCTTCTCTCTCTCTTTGGGTCCTCCCCCATCTTCCAGACGTTCTCCAGATAATCGCTAAACATTCTAAAATTGCTTCAGCTAAGTTCTTATGTTAAGTATTCTAAGATGAGATTCATTATGCCCTGCCAATTTGAATACATCTAAGTTACCTAAATATTCTTTAATGTGTTCTTTCTCTATTCCAGTTTGTGTTCTTTACCCCTTGCTGTTAAGTATCTGGTCACAATTAAACTCTTAATGAATATTGAAACAAAATACATATTAAAAACCTCAGCCTCCTGGATGTCATCCATCATTAGCACTTCTTCCCCACTAAGTAGTGACGAATGCATTCCTTTGTCTTTCTTTTGATCCTAATGTATTTAAAGAACCTCCGCATGTAGCCTTTTATGCCTCTTGTTAGGAGTAATTCATTTTGTGCCTTGGCCTTTCTGACATTGTCTCTAGATGCTTGCGCTATTCTTTTGTACTTATTCTTATGCAACCATGCTGAACTCTTATTAGTCTTCCTACCCTTCCTTTGCTTTAGGATAATTTGTCATTCTGTGTTTACTACTGGCTTTCTGAAACTGCCACCAACTCTCTAACTCCTTTATCCCTTAGATTTTCATTCCCTTGGGACATTTCCCACAGTTCTCTGAATTTCCTCAAGTGCTTTTTGAATCCCATTGACCTTATTCTGCTGTTCCTGCTCCTTTCTTTCCTTAGAAAATGACATCTATCATTTCAAGATGATTTTCACCCAATTTGCCTTCAACCTTCAGATTCACAGTCAATTGCTTCCTGTTAGTCAAAATCAAATCTAAAATGACTGTCTCCTTCGTTACTTCTTTGATATTCTAAAACAAAAAGTTGTCCCCAATACATCGCAAGAATTTATTACAAATTTTGTGTTTTGTCGCATTACTTTTCCAACAAATATTTTGGCAGTTAAAGTTCCCCCATTACTACCAAATCTTGTGTTTTGGATATTATTTTTTCTAGAAATACCTCATCCATCTCTCCTGCTGATTTAATGGCATAGTAGACCGCTACCATGATATGAACCCTGTCTTTTTCTCCTTGTAATTCAAAGACTTTCAACTGTGTCCCACCTCCTTCTAGACATCAGAACAAGTGTATATATTCTTGTTATACAATACAACACTTCTTCCCTTTTTTCCCCTGCTTGTCCTTCTTGAAAAAGCTATGCCTCCCATCAGTATTCCCATCATTGAATTTGTACACCAAGTCTCTAGAGTGACAAGACAAAATTCAACTTACTTTCCAGTACTACTTTTTTTTATCTCCCATATTTCTTATACTTATGTATAGATATCTAAGATGTTAAACAGATTCCCCCCACTGATTTCCTTCTTGTTGCTCCTATGACCCTATTCTAATTTTCCATCCCTCATTCCATCCCTCCCACCTGCACATACTCCTCTCTCAAGGTTGCCTTTTTGTTATACTTTCCTGTCGGCTTTTGTCACCTGCCTCCTTTGAACCTAGTTTAAAGCCCTCCTCACTAATTTGGCAAATCAGTGTCCAAAGATGCTCTTCCTCTTCTTGGTCAGACTGATCCCATCTCTTGCATCCTGCAGTCAAGGAAATCAAAGCCCTTCTAGCCATACAATATGTACAACAATGCATTCATCTCCAGGATGTGTCCCATGCCTGGCCCCATATTATTTATCCTCCTGGTTGAGGGTATATGCTACAGAAGAGTAGTTGACTACCTTCATTTATCTCAATGGTTTTAGTTTTCCCCATGTAGTCAAAGACTTGACCATGCTAAATGTTTAGATATCCAACATATGGAATGTTTTTCCTGTAATATAAACATTGGTGGTTTTGGCAGCTGAGTAATAAATTAAAAATACCTACATGCCACAAGACTGGAAATAGTGATAGAAATGTCTAGATCCCCAAATGGTGGATAGACAACACCCCATGTATTACTATGTATCTCTGTTAAAATATTTTTATATTATATCAGGTTACAAGCTGAACTGTCATAATGACTACAGAGCTTCTGGATATAGTGAATTTAACAAATGCGTCTGCTGAAATAACCATACTAAAATATGTTTTGTGAAATCATACATACTATCTTCATTAAAATAGTCACCAGTCAGTCTCTAGGCCCATCCTCTGAGGACAAGTATAGGAAGAGAGGGAGAGGTTCTGAGGAACAGCAAAGAAAGGGAGCTCAGTCTAAGGTTACAAATGTATTAATCTGTGAATTTTTCTACTCGTACCAACTAGTTTCTATCTATAAAAATGCTAATAAATCATAGACTGGGCATAATCAAACAAAAAAAGGCTGGGGGATCTAAAATCCTTTGCTTGTCAGCATCTGTTACTAGAAGAATCGGGAATAAATGTGTTCCCAAAATGGACTGCCTGACAGATTAGTAGGGTACCAAACCAGAAACATCTCCAAACAACTGAAAGCCAGGAAGATGAACAGGAACAGTCAGCTGTTATTCCACAGTACTTTAAAAGCTGCTCTCTCACTAAAATAAATAAATTTTAAAACATCAGCTCCCTCAGTGGTTGCCTAAAAATTATTTCCTAAAATGTCTTGACTGTCACATGTTCAGTGGGTTATTAGGAAGACAAAATGGTGGTAGAAAAATTATTTTTAATTGAGCTTATTTTCTCCATGTTGATTTTAAACAGCTCAGGTACTTTTATATAGAACAAATGTCTATTACTATACTAATAATAATCTGAGGCACAAAATTTTCCTTATTAGCAGTTTTAAAAAATCAGTTTGGTCAGAGAACTGGCCTTCCTCTTTAAAATGAGAAAAATAAAGTTCTCTAAAAACCATGCAAGGAGTTTGATAGTTTCATTTTTCATACTGTAAAATGCATGTGATTAAAAAAAATTCTAAGAGCAAAAATCTTACACTCCACTTACTACCTGTGGAAATTTGAGTAGGAGATAGAGGTGACAACTGTCCTAGCACCAACCATAAGGTTCAAAGCAGAATGACTCATTGAAAAGCAGGGAGAGAAGACACATAATGGAGGATACACCCGGGGCCAGCCCCTGGTTTCTGGCTGGGCAGGCCTCTGAATCTGCAGGGTGGGCCTGACCAAAGGCACCTTCCGGTCACATGACCGGAAGCTACCCCGAGACACTCCAGTTGCTAGGTAACAAGTGGAGCTGGAGGAGGAGGAGGAGGAGGGAGACGTGGCACAATAAGACCACCTACCGCCACCCCTTGAAGAGGCATGAACTTCACCACCGGAGCAGCAAAGTTCATGCCACTGCCAGGCGTGGTGGTGGGCTGGCCTCATCTCCAAGTGGGTGGATGGGCCATTGCTACACTCCTGGACACACGTTTAGTACTCCTGAGACAAACAAGACAACCGATCATTAATTAGAGGCCTTGAAGACCATAGTTTGAATTTGGACTTCAAAATAATTTTTCTTCACTTCAATGAATAATTAAATTCAGATTAAGAATTGGATTCTCATTTATACTTAAAGCCCCTTTTCAATCCCAGAAACAAAGTTTCTTTTGTCCATTCTGATGTTTTTTCCTTTCCTTCAAATTAGAACTGCAAATATTTTAATTAGTTGAATATAGGCCAACACACACACACACACACACACACACACACACACACACACACACACACACACAGAGAGAGAGAGAGAGAGAGAGAGAGAGATATAAAAGAAATTACCATCCATTTACCGGAAAATAAGTACGGTAAAAAAGATACGTACCTCTGCAGGAAGCCCAGCTACTTAATTATCTGTTCGCACCCTGCTCTTCAGTACAGCCTCTTGGACTCACGAAATATAAGGGTTCTTATTAGAGTGCTACATCCTGGCACCCATCCTTGATCTTGGTATAGCTAGATGTATGGAAAACTATAAGCTCCCTACTCTCTCTTTCTTTCTCTCTCCCCCAAATGTCAGAAAGAGAAAATAATAGATCTTGCTCCTTCACCACCTTCACTATAAAGGTCTGGGCATTCTATACTGGAATGGTATGATGGGGCAGACAGAGATGAAGACAGGCATTTTTTGCCTAAAGTAAAGGAGGATGACACCTCCTACAAGCAATACCTAGAGTTATGAGACTGATGAGGAGAGCTCAACAAATACAACATGACCTGACCTATCTTACAGTTTAGTAGCGAATCTTCATGATAGTATATATGTTATTGGTAACTCAGCTACTCTATTCTCACTTTATTCTTAAGCACCTTCCAAATTCCTGTATAAATATCATCCAGTCCCGGTGACTTCATGCAATTTGATATTACTGAACAGTGTGTTCCAATATCTACTCTTTGAACATTTAGATCCATAACAATGCCTCATCTTTTCCAAGTCTAGCTCTGTAGCCCCTACTGATCGCCTCTTTATGCTCCCATCTGATTAAGACTGATGCAAAGAAGTTATTTAATTTCACTATACTGTCCTTGTCCTCTTTGATTGCTCCTATCACAAGCACCGGCCCCAAGCTATGCCTCAGTTTCCCCTCTTGGTTATATAAATTGGTCACACTTTACCTTCACTAACCCTTATGCAGGGGGGCTTTATTCATCAAAGAAATAGTATCAGATATCAGTTTCCTCCTCACTAAAGTCTTAGTCGTCTTCTTTCCTCCTCTGTAAGTAAATTGCCAGCAGTTTCTTTTGCTTCTCATACTCATCTACTCTGCTTCCATCCATCATAGGGTTCACTCTCTTGTTCTGCTGTTCCTCCTTGGCAAGCTTATCACTTCGTTACTTCCTCCCTCTCCAAGGTCTCTACCTCTTTCTCTTTGCCAGCACACTCTTCAACTCCCTACTCTCTTCCCAGGAGCCAGGCTCCAACTGTAGGCCTTCCTGGTCTAGAGGCAAGCAGCAACCATCTACTTCGAGCATACTAGCAGGATTCCCACAGTTTCCCTTGCTTAGGGACTTTGACAGTTCTCTTAGGGCTCTTACTGTCACATCTAAACTCTTAGTTAGGGCTTTTCCACACAGAAACCTACCCTACCCCTTGTAGGTTCCTCCAGCCTGCAAGAGCTTCTCCAAAGAGAGCTTTCCCCTGTCCTGAGCAATTTCCTCTTCATGCTGTTCTACCAATCTTCCCCAACCTCAGCTGCTCCATTGGTTAATGGGTAGCAAATTGAAAGACATGACTGCTACCAGGTATTTCCCACAAGGTCATTAGGAGCCAGTTAGGGTCTGATCCTTACTGAAGGACCACTGGCTCATGACAGCTTCTTTTATTCCTTAATTGTCTTGCACGCTCATGGAAAAACTTGCAGGCTGCCTCCTTCTAATTAACTTAAATAATATCTTGCTTGTTTGATTTTTTAATTCTTACTAGTTGTTTCTTAAGTCCCCTCTTAACTCTGCAAATTCTCATTGTTGTTGAGTGCTTATACTTTTTTGTGATCTGTGCATGTCTTTCCCTGCTGAATCAAAGGAACTTCGTAAATTCATCCAATTTGCAAAGATGAGTCCAAAAGCAAAGCCGCCCACAAAGTTTTCTGAGTGGAACACTGTTTTAGGCTGTAATTACAACTGCAACAAGAACATACAGCTTGTCAGAAAAAAGCCACTGTAAACTGGCTAACCGTCACCAGAGATACTCAAATTACTCCGAAGTCTGGGACCTTTCCCTGGGTGCTTTTGGGCGAGATGAATAAAAGGCAAATTGAAGCAGCATAAAAATTTGTAAGAGTTGGTCATGGGAACTCCAGCAGAATGAATCTCATCTTCTGCAACTACCAGTCAGTACTTTTGACACAAGGGACCCAGATCCTCTACTACCTGGGAGGACTTTGGCAAAAATTCCAGAGTGATGTGAAAATTGTTCACTAAGCGGATGTACTGCATGTTAGTCCACATGGGACTGAGCTGCTCTGCCTGGAGAGCCCTCACAAAGTTCTAGTAGATCATTGTTTCCAGCTTAAAGGTGTAGGATTGCGGACCAGGTGACACCTTTCCCAAAAACAAGCAAATGTGAAGTCTGTGAGAGGGACTGTATTACATTCTACTTGCCATAGTTTGTTCTCTTCAACCAACATCACTGAAGGGATTTCCAGTTTTTACAGTATGTTTTGTTTGCTTGGACAAATTCATGCTCCCCTCTTCGGATATATTTTAGAAACTTAAATTTATAATATTAGATTTAACCTTGGAAGATATACTTTCACTTGGAATTTCTGGAACCATCTGATCAAACTAACAGTTTACACTGTAAAAAGCAAAATTATGACTCCAAAACCGGTTAAGAGATGAAAAACAAAAAGAAACAAAATTAGTCAATATTCAACAAAGAGCACACATGCACTTCAAATGATTTGAAAGGGGGTGAACAGCGTGGGGACAGAGTTTATAGATGATGCAAAATCTTTGAAGCTCAAAGAGACTTGGTCCTCTAAAAAAGATTATGAGGAACTTCAGAACAACCTAACAAACTTAAGCAATTGAGCAACAACCTAGCAGGCAATACAAGACAGGTGCATGGTAAGGCACATTACGAGAAACTATTTGAATTACTCACGTACTGAAAGGTTCTAAATTACCTAACTTCCCAAAAAAAAGACCAAGATATCTTTTGTGGACATTTCAATGAAAGTAACTGCTCAACAGAGCAGTGGAAATTTAAAATGCAAACAAGATATTAGCATGTTTTAAGAAAAAGGTAAAGAATACAACTGAAATTATTATGCCTTACATAAAAATTGGTGGCATCCCCTCACCTTGAATAGAGTGCTCACTTTTGAATTCAGTGTTCAGTTTAGGTGACCCCATCTGAAAAAGGATACAGCAAATAGAAAAGGCCCAGAGAAGGAAAATAAAAAAATATTAAAGGCTTTGAGATATTTCAATGTGAGAAGAAATTTGATTAGCACTATTTAGAGAGAACAGGAATGACAGATACCATATTAGAGGTATATAAAATAATAAAAGATAGCAAGGTCACTCAGGTGCTTCTATTATGCTCCCTTCACAATACAAGACCAAGAGAATGAATAGTCTTTGAAATTAAAGACAAGTTTAAAACTGATAGAAGCAAATACTTTTCTAATACAAAATATTATCATCTCTGGAATTCACTGACCATATTTGAGGCAAATAGGTTAGTAGGATAAAAAATAATAGAGATGTATATGGATTTTAAAATTCCAGTTTCTCTAGCTAGGATTAAAATTAATACAATCAAGTTCATAATTATGGACAATTCAGATAAGTAACCATTTAGTACCTGAGGGTAAGAAGAAACTTCCCTTATGCGCATATTACAGAATGATTTTCCATTATGGGGGATTTATAGATCCTTTGAAGAATTTGGTATTGGCTCTTGCCGGAGAAAAAATACCAAAATATTTGACACCAGTGTGCATCTCCTTTTTTCCTGTATATCATATTATAATTAACATTGTTATACAGATGAAGACAGATTATTCAAGTACATCTCCTCTTTGCTACAAACTAAAAATAAATTATTTCAATTTTTCTTTCATGTTTGAGATAGTCATTTTGCTTCCTATTGACATTTTATTTGATCAAGAGTTATTTAAGTAACCATCAAAATAGAGTCCTAAACAGCAAGTTTCAGGGAACATAAAAAAATACCACAGTATTTCTGCAACTGAGGAAGTATTTCTTCTTCAGAAAGTCTAACAAGTCTCTTGCTTGTAAGTGTATCTGGGTATTAGACTCCAGATGAATGACACATATTCCCTCTTTGAAATGTAACTTCACTATGAAAAGCCAGACAGTTAAACCATTTTTCTCTTTGATCATGCAGGGAGGACTACTGCCACGAACCTATAGAGCCATTACAACTAACTACTTAAACATCTTATTTTTCTTGTAAGATGAACACCAACAGATCAATTAGAGTAATAATTTTACATTAAAAGTGATGGAACAATGTCTAGTATGTAGTTTTTCATTTCTAAATCGATAACTACTAACACAAAGAAAAATTTTGGTCTCAAAGCAAATCAGTTTCAAGGTCTTAACCTCAAGGAAAATCAGAAAACTGGACCAGGGCACCTGTGTGAGGTTACAGGAGGAAATACGAGTCATGCACCTCTACAATTTAGAACTATACACACACTGTAGGCCAATCCTTAGACAGAAGGAACTGAAATCCAGTGGCAGCACCATATTCCCTGGGAATCCATCGGACATGCGTGGGTAAGTTAATACTGTGGTGTTGTCTGGAACCTTGTGCAAAATACATTTTCATCCTGTTGAAAGCTTAATTCTAAGACAAAATGAAGCCTTCATTTAACCCAATGATGATAAAAGGTTAGAACAAAGTGTTAATACTACGTCAGTAGCTGTCACATTTCCAACTTTGAATCCCGACCCAGATCTGACCTAAAAAGAACTAAATGCTTCTGATATAACAAAAGATAGGGAGGCAGTCATCCAAAAGCAGGATCATCACGAGAAGCAATAACTGCAATAAATACATTTTAAAAGTCAGGCTCGGTTTCACAACTACCCAGCAGGGGACAACTTAATTTGGAAATCAAAACAACGTTATCACCAAGGCTACTGAGGCTTTAACAGGCAATGCCAGCTTCGACTTTGCTGCTGCATTTGATTTAAATAGTGCCAGCAGGGCCAAGTCAAAGATTCACTTTCAGCACAATGTCAAAGAGAGTCTGTCCTGGCCCCATGACAGCAGCGATATTGAGTCTAGAGCATGTTGGGTAATAAATACTCAAAAGAGGCACAGAGAATTAGGCTGAAGGCATTAAGCAGCCATGTAAATCTGGAGTTTTGTCTGCCTCTCAATATGGCGAGTGATGCTGCAGCAAAATGCACACTGGGTTATCAAGTGAGTCCCACCAGACATACCAGGCACTGGACATGGGTGCCTGAGTCTCGTAGGAGCAACAGGCAGGAGGCACATCTCCAGTGTTTTATGGGGCTCTGGCCTCAGCAGAGTACTAGTGAGGGGCTGGAGACTGAGGGAATAGAAGATTATTACTTAGAACTATCCTAGACTACTCTACACTGACTACTAGAAAATAATAAACTGGACTAAAAAAAGATCTAGCCTGAGGGCTCAAAGGAGAAACCCATACACCCTCTGAGGCAGCAGCAATGAGCTGAGGCAGCTGCAGGGGTGCTCGCCCTTCCAAAGCAGGGCAGTCTCATGCCTATGTACTCCCAACCAGACAAAGCTTTTCAAGACATTTCCACAGCTCAGTGGTAGAGGCATGGTGACCAACAAGTAGTTACACATGGAGAACATGAAAAAAATTGTTTGATTTCAGCACAAGCCATCTATAAGGGGGATGGCTATGCAATGGATAAGAAATGGAAAACATTTCAATCTAATAGCCTGCGCATACCTGAGGGATTAGGCAAACTGGCAAGATCCTGTTCCAAAATGAACACATTGTCCAACCAACACTGCTATGTCCCTTAGAATAATGCATTATGACACACAATTTGTAACTCAAATGTCAATTGGTCCAATTCTGTGTAAATGATACCAATGGAAGCTTCAATACAAAGTATGGATTTGATCCAAAGTTCAGTGTAGTCAACAAAACACTTCCATTGACTTTAATGGGCTTTAGATCAGGCTCTATGTCATGTACTAATCTTATTCTTTTTGACTATTCTGTTTACACAAATTGGTGCGGAATTTACATTATATATTTTTCTGGTATTAATTATCTGTGCTAACAGAATTAAGAGTAAGAATGACATGCTGAGGAACAAGCCCTTCAGTAAACTGAAGTGTGTTGTAGCATAAGTCATTAGTGCATATTGTAAGGGACCAGTTGGCCTAAGAAAAGATATTACCTCATCCATCTTGCTCTCTAATATTCTGGGACCAATACAGCTAAAACTACACTGCATGTAAGTTTTAACTAGTCATTTAATAGGCATGTCAGCTGCTACATGGGAAGAAAATGAACAGACATAGTAAGGTCCCAATGAAGGAGTATACACAATAACTTGATGGGTTAACTTTACACATATAGACCGTATGCTTATTTAATTTCCATTTTATAAGATGACTAGTGTTCCACAGTCATCAGGTACTTGTGATGCTTCTGCTCATTTGTGCAATTGAAACATTTTAAAAACTTTTTGAGCTGGATTTAAATCTGCTTCTATTTAATAATTACAGGCATATCTGGCACACTCCAACAAAAACCTTCAATATATGCGTAACTTTAAGTATGTGCTTAGTTCCAATGAACATATTCATGTGCTTAAAGATTAGGTGCAGGCTTAAGTACTCTGCTGAACTGGGGGTTGTACCCTGCACTGGCAAGTGAGTGATGGCTCTAAGTATTTTACATCTCTCATTTCATTTATTAGAAGTGTGGTTTTGCAAATTACCATCATTAGGCAAATAAAAACATTGTTGCTGGTACTGTTTTTCCACTCAGTTCATTACTTAAAAATCACCCTTCTGAGACTAAACATTTAAGTCAAGCCTCGACAAATGCACCCACACACCTAGGCGCCAGTCCCAAAACTGGGGCACCCAGGTGGGTGGCACATTAGAGGGCCCCCTCGCTACTGAAATGCCACCATCACTACGCCCTTCCCCCTCCCCCAAAAAACCCTGCCACTGCAGACAGTGTGGCGGTGGCCTGGGCACAGAAGCCCCAGCTGCAACGGACGCTGGTGGTGGTGGCAGCCTGCACACAGAAGCCTTGGCCGCCAGCAGTGGTGGCAGTCGAGGCAAAGAAGCCCCACTTCCCACTGCCAAAAAAAAGCCACATGTTGTTGAAGGTTCCGGCAGCTCTTTTTGGGAGGGTGGTGGGTGCCAGATGGGTTCCACCCCCCTGGTGTACCTCGGCACTGCTAGGTGGCAGTGTACAATACCCAGGCACCATGGCAACCTGGTTTTGTCAAGCCCTGATTTAAGTATTTTTGAAAACAGGTTTTCCAGTGTATAGTCCATTTGACAGTGAAAAGAAATACATTGATAACGTTTGTTCAAAATGAAGACATTTCATGAGAAAGAAACATCCTTTAATGTTAAACCTACAGACTGTAAGGAAAATCATAGAACATAACATTCAAGTCTGTTTTAGTAGCCTAACATTTAAGGCTTCAGTCATATAATGTGTTTGCCACAATAATGGGTAGTTTGCTTACAGAATCCATAAGCAACAGCGAACCCTGCTTGTATTTCCCAACCTACCACTTCAAATTTATTTTAATTTTTTTCCCCTCATGTTTCTTATTGACATTTTCTCATATCTGCTTTTCTTCATTTTTCCTTTTTTGGTTTCAATTTATCTTTCCTTTCCTGTTGAAAGGTGAGCTATGCTATTCTTAGAAGAGTTTAAGATCCTAAAATAAACTGCCTAGCTACGTATCTATTACAACTGGATTGATGTCATATCAAAATCAGATCACAACATGCTGCAACAGGAATGTGACTACAGTGAAGAAACTAAGTATTTCTGCAAGTTCTATTTTGCAAATATTTTTAAATTAGTACTTCATGCAAATAAAATATAGTCTCACTCTTCCTTCTTCTCTGTTTGCAAAACATATATAATGCATGTGTTTTGTGTGGACCTTTTTTTTAATGCTCTTTTTTAATTAAGTATTTGCCAGATACCCAAAACTCAAAGCAGCTCAGCATATGAGTATAATCAAACTGTGATGGAAGAACTTTGCTTTAAAAGAAAAAGCCTTAATATATTTTTGATGGCTATTATAAAAAATAAAAGTTAAAAACTGACAGACTAGTCTAATGAAAGATAGGTAATGGGTATGACTGATTTTCAACTCTGAGTAAATCCTCTGATTTCAGCCAAAGCCAGTAATAATTAGAAGTGGTTACTCATTGATATCTATTATCGCCATAGAGTTCCTAATACAGTTAGATTAACGGTGTCAAACATGAAGCCTGTGGGCTGCATTGACTGTACTCCGCGGGACCACACTCTCTCCCTAACAGAGGAAGAGAGTGTGGTCTCAGATACCCAGCGCTCTGCAATGTCACAAGAGCGTCAGGTCTCGCGACGTCACAAAGCTCTGTATATGCAAGACTGCACTCCGAGGGACCACACTCTCTTTCTAACAGAGAGAGTGGTATTGTGGAGCTCAATTTTGCATACACTGCACTCCACGATGCCGCAAGAGTGCTGTAGTATTTCAATGTATGATATGTACGGCCCACTTGAAGTACATTTAAATCAAATCTGGCCCTCCAGAACAAATGAGTTTGACACCCCTGATCAGTCACATCACAAAACCACCCTTTAAGGCATCCTTGTTGACAGTCTTGACAGAGGCACCAAGGATCAAATGGTTATGTAGACTGAGCTATCCTCTCACTTGCAAGTTGCCCTTTCAAACTACGACTAAGATACATTGACAGAACAGTGGCTTGTGGTGGTGTTTTATTATGATTCATTTATTCAAAGTAACAGGAAGGGAACTTCAGCACCAGTGCATAACAACTTCATTTTAAAATACTGGAAAACTTTCACAATGCCTTGTGAAACAAAACAAAACAAAACCAAAAACCAAAAACATTGTTGGCACCATAAAAGTAAAAATAGAAACTTCAAAAAAACCTACTGAGTTTAAACTAGACGTTTGAAAAAAAAAAAAAAAAAAAAAAAAAAAAAAACCCACCTACTAAAATGAAGACACCCCATAAAATACGAGAATCATTAAGCAGGTTTTTGCTGTTTTAAAAAGAAAATCATCAGTAGATATTGATATAATTTTGATAACTTAAAGGAATCGTGTATACATAGTAAAGACCAAATAATCCAAACATTCTAAATTTCCAAGGAAATGTTCAGTTTCAAACTGTTTATAGAAGGTACACCTACAAAATTTATCAGCTGAACTCTGTACTTGACCTTGATTTACTAAAAATATCAACTATAGAAGAATTATAGACATGACAATAATGTTATGAACATAGGCAATTTTATAGATAGTCTGTATCTCTCTGGCTAAAACCTAAATTCTGTTCTAAATGCTACGCCCTTCTGGAAACCTAAGTAGTGGAAGTTTAGAACTACTGTTCTTTTTTTAAAGGGGGAGCAGGTGGCAATCCCCTATATTTAAGCTGCCTAACACTGAATTCTAAAATATTCTTGCGATCTTGCTTTGAGAAGTCTAACACCACATCCCAGTTTGCTGTGGGTCTTGATATTTGAAAATTACTGTTGCCCTTCTGTCACTTGAACTTTTCAGGCAGGGATGCCGTAAAATTGTGCCAGTGTTTTATCTCTAATTTTTGTGTCTTGTATATCACTGAAAAGATATTTACTTTGACCCAATATCACATGAATACCTCATCTGAGTTTCTGAATGTGTTCACGACAGATATTTACAAGCACAGTTACAAAAATAAAACCAAAATTTTAGAAAGTGTAAAAAAAACTAGTGTAGTTTAAATGTATTTTCAGACATCAATTCTGAGATCAGCTAGTGATCTCAGAACTACAACTAATCTGCTTTATTTTGATAGTGTACAATTCAATTTCAGGTTTTGGGAAAGACTCTGCTCTACTAGTTATAAACCTCAGCCCGTGTCTGTCCCTTTTTGCTCCTACCCACTCACATCCACCCACTCAGGCTCTCCCCAGCTCCCAACACTCTCTGTTAGCTCCATCAGTTCCTGCCCCCCTTCCCTTCCTTCTGCTGCTTCCCCCCCAAACTCTCTTGTGGCTCCTATAACTCATTTCCCCTATTCCTCAGCACTCTGCATTCTATTTAGGCTACTTCCTCCTCCTCAGTGCCTGGGTGCCAACAATGAAAACATTAAAGGGCATAGGAGGGCAAATCTCTCTGCTCTCAACTCCTATGCCCAGCCCCACAATGGAGCATGGAAGTCAAAAGGAGCAACTGTAGGGAAAGTCCTGCTGGGCCCCAACACCTTTGATCATGCCAAATTACTATTTTTAGCCTCTATGGGGGAAAAGCACTTCTAGAAGGCAGTTATTAAATAGCAAAAACCCCCTCAACTCTATTTTATGGTTTTCACAAGCTTGAGATTTGCTGAACTTGGTGTTTAAGGGAAACAAGATACACCACCTGGCTACCTGAACAGTGCACTAATGAAGTGTTTTGTCATTTAATTTCCTCAGTTTCAAAACAGAAAGAAAAATGTCATCAGCCTGAGTTAGTGGTCAGTTAGACAGCTGTGATTATCCAGATGTGCCATTATTAGGGTGCTACTGTGGCCAGGTAATCTACTGATACCTAACTCTTAAACAGCACTTCTTACCAGTAGATCTCATGGAAGGAATCACCACTATGGTACAGATGAGAAAACTAACACGTAGAGATAAAATGACTTGCCCAAAGTTATCTCATGGAGCAGTGGCACAGTCCAGAATAGAGCCCAGGTTTTTTGAATCCCAATTCACTTGTGTCTGCAGTGAACCACACGGATGCTGTGTAATTGTTAAGTGTCATCTGTGCTTCCCTGGCATACACTTTATTGCAGTGGAATGGGCATAATGGTTGTGCTTTTAAATGTTTGCAATGTGTAGTTGCTATCAGGAATCACTAAGAGAAATCTCAGACAGTCCGTATGTCCCAAGCCTTGACAGTTGTTATAGGTCAGCTACAGGAGTTTTAAGCACTGGAGAAGACTAGTGTGCGTCTTTCTTCACTGCCCTCCAATCCTCTGACATATACAGCCCTGCTACCATCACCTTTCAGCTCACCCTCCCCTTTCTATCCCATTAAGTTATTAGCATTTTAGAAGACGTACAGAAAAAAATTGGTAAAATCTGTAAACTTTATTGAATGAGAGGTTTGGGGGGGTTTTCCCCCATGGAGGTTATAACTTGGGAACCCCTTTATCTTATTATCCCAAGTTTGGATCAGTAGTCTTAGCCTGTTAGCCCCAGGACACACAAGCATTTCAAAGCAATCAAGTCATTTTGCAGATTTTAGAGCACTAAGAAGAGTTACGCTTTAATCAGAAAGTTGATCCAGACCTTAAATTCGTAGTTCTGCCCCTTACCTGAGCTCCTGACTAACAAGTAGGATTTTCAAGAGTATATAACACAAACACAACATAAGAAGAAACAACTCACTTGCAGAAAAGAAAAATAAACCAACTCCATTCAAAACCTGAACATACTGAAGTCCACTAGTCTCTGAAGATCCAAAGCCACCTTGCCAAATCCAAAGGAGAAGAAAAAGAAATTTTGCCCTAGCTTTAAATAGTCAAGACAAGCCAATCTCTAAAACTGAAATGGTCAATTTAAAAAAAAAAATGAGCAGAGTGGCCAATCACAATCACACACCTTTTTTAAAAAAAAAATTGCAGCCCATGGGCTGTGTCAGGCAGAAGTGAAGGAAGCATTAGAATGCAGTGCGGGGACGTAAGGGTGTAATTCCTCAGTCATGCCAGGGGATAGGGAACGTGGCGGAAGCACAAAAGAGGTCCAGAAAAAAAGTGATCCGTAAAAGTTAAGCGGAAAATCCATGGACAGCAATTGTTTAAAACTTAAATTAAAGGCCAAAGTCTCTTTTTGTGAGGAATACATCGGCAACCACACCCAATCATATCTCAACTGAATAACATCACCTGATGCAAATAGATACAGGCTAGCTCTAAAGATGTCTGAACTGCTCCATTCATATCAGTGGGTATTTTCCCATCCCCACTTCTCAATAGTTTGACAAGCCTGTGACATGCATTAAGCAAACCTGCTCAATTCCTCAGTTCAGTGTCAGCAGTGTGTTGTTGATGCGTGCTCGCAGTATACCTACTCTCAGCTTTACATTGGGGCAGGGTGCCCCTATATCCTGGCTCACATGGGGCAACAGGGTAGGGAGAAGGGCTCTGACTCTCCCCCAGAAGGAGACAGCCTCCATCCCTCAGCTCACATGAGGGAAACAGCAAGTGGTTAAACATCCCCACATCCTGACACAAATATGAAGGTCGGAGAAGTGCTCAAACCCTCCAAGATAGACAGGTCCTCAGATCCTGGCACATACATGGAAGAGGAATGTGGGGCTGACAGGCACCCATGTTCCTATTCTCACCAAGTCCCTGTCACTCACTCTCCTATCCCCCTCCCCAGTGTGCATTACTCCACCTAATGCCCTTCATCTTTTTTCATACCCATTCATTCCCATTTATTTCCCTCTGCATAATATCCCCTCTCCTCACTGCACTCCAAATCCCTTTCCCACCTACTCTTCCACTCCTAGGCACCTTTCCTAAAAAGAAAGTGTGTGCATGTGTTATTTCCTTTTCAAAAACACTCTGAATACCTTCTAAAAAATCTGCATTACTCAAGTTACATTTTCCTTGCCACCCCAAAAAACAGTATGACAGAGGCAGATTGGAACGACATGCCTCATTTTTATTTCAGATTTCTGCCCAAGATTAATTTGAACTCATAGTATTTGGATGATGCTCCGGACTGACGGTCGGAACATTCGTCCTTGAGATATTCAGGGCCCGAGAGTCATAAGTATCTTTCATTTTTCTTAACCCCATTCTCTGCACATGCACAGTGTAATCCATTTGGCGCACAAACTTTAGAACGGCTTTGCAAATACCTAACTGGAGAACCAAACTCTTTTGCTAATAATGCTGGATCAGACTTCCCCTCAAAAGGCAGGGGGCAGCATGCACTCACTCTGTTGTGAAAACTCTTAATCAATTGAGAAACAAGAGTAATAATCTCAGCCCTGGTTTGTAGAGGTCTGCTCAGGCCTAAATTTTAGTCCCGCTCAAGACCAAACCTGAGTGGGTTCAGCCTTTTTTCAAACACAACATTTACTCTTCCCCCTGAACCTGAGTGGGGTAGAAGCGGCAGCAACTGTGTGCCCTCCCCCAGTTGTCCACTGCCCCCTCCAGTTCTGTATACAGGCTGGCACTATCACCCACTCCTCAGCATACCAACTCTGCAGCACATATAATGCAGCAGGGGCATGGCGTGTAGCTACCACTACCATGCTGACCTCACAAGCAGGACAAGGAGAGCTGACCTGACAAAAATTAGAGAGGGTCTGGTTCTTTTCCACCCAAGCTGGCATTTGTAGTCAGATCTCAATGAACTCTACTGCTTTAATCCCTACCTGTGACCAAAAATTGTTAGAAAAAATTGTCAGCCTTTAGAAAATCAAACTGGTTTCGTTTGGTTTGGGAGAGCAGGGCTGTATCTTGGGACTCCCATAAGCAAATGGCCCCAAATTTGGATCAGAAACCAAACTCCACAATCCCCTGAAGCAAACCAAATACAAAGGCAAACTGAGTAACCATGCAGCTTTCAGCACTTAGAAAAGCCAGGCTTTAAACAAAAGCTGATCCTAGCTTGAACTATAGCAGACATGGTGCTCTGATAGAATACTGAAGACACTGGTACTTAAAGACCTTTATAACCTATTGAACATGGGCCAGCAACCTTCTAACTTCTTCAACCCACTCAGTCAGTCTGCCTCAATACTAGATTTTAGGGAACTCTCTGAAGAGTCTCTCTGATTTAGCCTCTTAATTACAAATATATGGGAAAATAATTAAACTTAAAAAATCCACACAAACATGACAAAAGCTAGGAAATTTTAAGTTAATTGTCATACTGCTCTTCTTTTCTCCCCATGGCCTCAGATTAAACCAGTGTAAAGTTTTATCCCAGAAAGTGACAAGTCAGCTAATTGTTACCATCTATACATTTTAAATTTCTGAATTACTGACATTGTGAATACATTTTTATCCAATAACCCTGACACCAAAAAAAAAAAAAAAAAAGACAGACACACTCGATACAATGTTTACAAGTTCTATGGTTACTTTTAAAAGCAATTATTATACTGGAGCATGTGACTATCAATTTCCCTATGAAAGGTTTTCTACTTAGTTGGATTATCATGCTATTGCCAGCTAAATTCCGCTGATACTGGCTACTGTCAAGTCATCACTTCTGGAACAAACCTATAAAGCTATTTTCTTTATTCAGTATGTCTGTCTATTTGAACTAGCTCACCATGAATTTGCTCCAAAAATGCATTAAAAAACTCTTCTAAAGAATATTCAAGAGATGCATGACATGGGATTAGCCATTTCAATGAAATCAGACTGTACGATTTAAAAGGTTTAAATATCATTTGCAGAATGTAAGAGATTAACAATTCACTTTCCAGTACTTGCTCTTTATTTTACAGAAAAGACTCCCTGTTTTCACACTGCAGAAATAGACTGTAAACCACAAAACACCAAGTCCTAGATGTTGTTTTAGGCTAAATATTTTAAATTTGCATTATAGAAATTTCTTGAGCATGATTACAATTTCTCGAGCATGATTACAATTTCTCATGTTTTATATCTTCTATGTTCTTCTAAAACCAGAAGTTCACTATGGGTGAAATTTACTCACATCCCGACAAATCCCTCTACCCATCCCACCCCACACACAATGCATTTAATTAATTTGGTTTTACAAAGGGAAATCATAAAAGTTTGGAAGAGTATAGAATCCACATACCCTAACTCACAGAAATGTCTCTGAATGGTACTCTGTCTACATATTGAACACAGAAATGTAGGAGTACTGATATAGCAGCTCAGCTCCAACAGCAGCATCTATGCATGGCCACCCTATCTGCAACCATCAGCTCCTGCAGAATAGTCACGTGGATCTTAAATGATACAAAAAGACCTTTAGTTGGATCTCCCCAGTTAGGTGTAAATGCTCAGGGTGAAATTCATCCAAAATCTGTTTTAGCTCTCTCAATCTCTTGGGACCTCTTTCAATTTACTGTTCATTTATTCTCCAGATAGAAGCAGAGATACATGGCTTCATATAGCTTAATCATTTTTAACCAGGACAAAAATATATTAGAAACTTATAGCACTAATTTATAAATGAATCAATAAAATAATTCACTATTATTTTTTAAATCACAGTAAAAGACTTGCTCGAGCAAAGTGATTTTTTATGACTGCTCCTTCCTCCCCCTGTCTACAACCACATTGTATTTGTCTCTCTTACCAACAGACGTGGGTCCAATAAAAGATATTACCTCATCCACCTTGTCTTTAACATTCAGGGACCAACACAGCTACCACGCACCTCATAACATTAGTAAAGTACCAACATTATTAAATTATTTAATAAATTATTATTAAATTGTTAATTTTATTAAAGTATTGTCTCCAGATACAGGCCTCTACAAATTCCAAAGGGGTAGCCGGGTCAGTCTACTTCACCAATAAATAAATAAATAAATAAATGAAAAACCAAGGCCTCTACAAAGACATGAAGGAAAACAGTGCATTAACATACTCTGTCTAGTGGCCTGCTCGCAGCCAAGAAGTCTCTGCACTCCCTTGCTTAATCTGTAAGCACTAATCACATTCTTTTAAGCACAGTTGAAATTTACAATAAACAATTTATAAGATATATTCTACATACATTCTTTGTATATGAAGTCAAACCTTTCATATAATCTTTGCACTATAATGATGGTCAATAAAATGGAATAATACAGAGAAACTAAACCTGTGATACATGAGAAGCCTAAGAGAGAAAACAACAGAACACCACTGGTCATCACCTACAACCCCCAAGTCAAACCTCTACAGCACATCATCAAGGATACACAGCTTATTCTACCCTATTCTCAAGCCTTGGGAAGCAGACCTCTCCTCGCTTACAGAGAGCCCCCCAACCTTAAGCAGATACTCACCAGCAACTACAAACCAAAAAACAGAAACATTAAAGCAGGCACATAACCCTGCAACAAAGCACATTGACAACTTTGTCCACATAGCTGCACAAAAGACACCATCACAGGACCTAATCAAACCAGCTACTCCATCAAGGGTTCATTCACCTGCTCATCCACCAATGTGATTTATGTCATGTGCCAGCAATGCCTCTCTGCCTTATACACTAGACAAACAGGACAGTCTCTGCGCAAAAGAATAAATGGACACAAATCTGACATCAGAAATAACATTAAAAAACAGAGGAACACTTTAATCTCCCTGCTCACTCCATTGATGATCTGTTAATAGTTGTACTTAAACAAATGGATAAGAAATTGCAGCTTCAAAGAGAAACTGCAGAATTGGAATTCATATGCAGATTTGATACTGTTGCATTAGGGCTAAATAGGGATAATGGTGTTTTGTTTCCTATTACAACAGGTGATTTGACCTCACCTCCCTCTATATGCTGTTCCCCACTGTTTGAATTTTAAAAACTGCTTTGATTTGCTCTAATTCTATGACTTATACTTCCCTGCATTTATTTTCCTCCCACTCTATAAGCTCCCCATCTTCAAAGTGCCTGACAAAGTGGCATTTTCTTACACAAAAGCTCATGCAATACAAAAATTTGTTAGTCTTTAAAAGTGCCACAGGACTCCTTGTTTGTTTTGATGAAAATCACTGATTTTCCCCTTAGACTATGTTAGTAGTCTAAGAAGGGATTGCTGTTTGCCAGAAGCTGCGATAGCATTGGGATGGATCACTTGAAGATTACCTGTTATGTTCATTAAGCACCTGGCACCAGCCACTGTCGAAAAACTGGATAGTAGCCTAGATAGACCATTGGTCTAACCCAGTTCATGTAGCCATTTTTATCTTACATTCTTATCTATTTTATCTTTTACTTAAGCAAAATCATTTGTAGAATCATCTATTAAAATTCTATTTTCAAGGGATCGAGAATGGTAATTACACTGGTTTGCTGCTTATATCTACTTTCGTGATTCCAGGTAGCAGACTGTTTAATCATTGTGCTCAGCAATTTTGAATAGCTCTCTATATCCTTTTTAAAAGTTATCATATTACTGAAGATCAGATGGTGACTGAACAAGAAAGCGGTTTCCTCCAGTTACAATCTACATGCTTAGAGTTTCTTACAGAATGATGCAATGAGATCATTTAATCCTTTTTAATATCATAGGATATGTAATGGAGAGGTATCTCATTATACAGTTTCCATCCCTTTTAAAAAAAAAAAAAAAAAAACACAAAAAACTCCAAACCTCTATACTCTTCAGTAGAGCTGGGGGGGGGAAATTCAGCAAACAGCTATTTGCCAAATATTTTGATCAATTTGAATTCATGTTGGGTTTCCTGAATAGCTTAGACCAAACCAAGAAATTAAAATGTTTTGGCAATGTGGGAGGCAGGTGGGGGGGAGCCCTGTTTATTTTGATACTTTTCAAGTTGAAGTCATAAAAATAGCCAGAGGAGGTAGTGAAAAATGATGAAGTGGCCTCTCCTATTAAACCTGGTCCACTTTATTTAATAGTCCAGTCACACGCATTGGAGCAGGAACTTGCACATGGATCTCCCATCTCTCTAGTGACAACCTTAGTTACCTGTTGCAAGTCTCTTTCCCTATCTCATTAATGATTCACCCTTTTCGTCATTGTTCTGTGAATCTGCCTTCCTTTACTTATATTAAAATATCCAAAATCAAAATGAAAAATTTTGAGTCAGATTGAATTAAACATTTTATTCAATCCAACTCAAAATGTTTTTACTTCATTTCACCAAAAAATTTGTTTTGTTTGACATGACACAAGATTTGTTTACCATTCTCTGACAATTTTGAAAAATTGAAAAAAGTCTATTACTTTCCCAGCACGACTCTTTCATTTTTAAAAATGGCCTTTGATTGCTATAAGAGTCATTCTGAATATTTCCGAACTACTATACCCCTTTCAGGAGCCTGAAGCCCAAGCCCCACTGCCCAGGGCTGAAGAATGTAATTTAGCTTCACAGGGGCCCAAACAACTGCCCTGCTTGCCATCCCTAATGTCAGCCCTGCATTTGCAACCCCCCTAAATGTTTCCAACAATTCCCCAGGTTAAGAAACACTATCTAGATGAGTTTACATACCTCTGGAAGATCTCTGCATGCCCCAAGAGGGTAGGCTTACCCCTAACTGAGAGCTACTGGCTTATAACATATATTCACAGGCATGAAATGGGTTAAGCTAAAGTTTTTGAGCTGTACTAGAAAGGTAACTTCCGCCATCCCCCCTGACATATATGGTGCAATCAGTTTTATTACATATGCAGTGAGGCATTCATTTGCCTCAGTTTTTCAAATTATATCTGACATGGTTGGCAAAAGCTGCATCCTTTCACAGGTTTATGGTCTAAAGTAGAAAAGTTGGCGTCTCTTTGAGACCTCCTCAAAAGAAGTTACACTGCTAGTTTTAATGAAACCCTGGACTCTACATCCGTACTAGTTTTTAGATCATCAAAATTAAGGACAGTCAGCAACATTACCTTGCATGTAGCATTAGCTGATAAAAATGAAAACTGATTGGTTTTTGTTCTCCCAACTATTTAGACTCAGCATTCCTACAGTGGGTTTTCCTGTGCTCTGCAGCTTCCAGAAAATTAACTGCAAAAATTGTAACCTGTTCTGCTGCCTACGCAAGCACACAATCTGATGTCAATCAAAAAGGGATAGCTGTGAATCCTTGCCTGAGTTTTATCAATAAATCAACCCTTTAATTTAAATACCTACATTTGATGAGGCCCAAAAGTAGGACCTGCTATTGGAGATACATCCAAGTCATGTAAAACTTGAGAAATAATTGGTGTGATGGTCCGAATAAGATGTACAAGAAAATTCAGTAAGGTCAGAAGAAGAAACTGCTCCACAAAACAGCTGTCAAGGTGAACATCAATGTCTCCACTTGAAAGTTGATGTTTTTTCTGACTCATGCAATATCTTCGCTCCAAATAGCGCTGGTGCCTTCAATCCATTTAAGAGAAAAAAGAATGAAGTATAGATTTCTGAGTGTTTCTACAGATTTGCTGCTGTTTTAAACAGCCAGTAAGTAAGGAAACATTCTCCATCTTTCTGTATTTTACCAGATTCTAAGGTACAACACAAGAAGAAAAAAACCCATCAGAACGTCTGGAATTCTACTGTGCAGCTCTTGCGGACTAGACCACTTGCACTGCCCATCAATCCAGGACAGCGTGCTGGGCTGCGCATCAGAGAAACCTATTTCCCAACCTCCCATTTTCCTCAGAACAGACAAGGAAAAATAGCAATGTATTTTTGCTCCTGACAAAGAATTGTATGGAAATGTCACTTTTGGACAGTGGATAGGGATACCACCGCTGCTGATCAACGGTGGCTGCGCTGTTTCAAAGAGCTCCTGATGAAATGTTACTCCCCAGGCTGGCAAGTTCCCTATAATTTGGGGACAAGCTACTGGCAATATTTGCTGCATCTGCCACTAGAACCCCATTATTCAGTGTGTACCCCCAATGGGACAACAAGGTTTATTAGGGAAGTCTAGATGAACGAATTATCCTGTAACTGCATACTTACAAAAGATATTTAAATCCTCCCAAAATAATTATATAGATAAATGAATAATTATCAAGACTCTTCCCTTTAAACCCAATTTAGCTGGTTTCTAAAAGCAGCTAAATACGTTGCAAATTTAAAAAATAGTTAGCAAATGTAAACAGCTTCCTGGCAGTATGGAAAAAACCACCCATTAAATAGAAAGTAACATGATGAAGAAACACGGCAAATTACAAGGTTTTTTTTTTTTTTTAGTTGTTAAAGTAGTTTCTGTCATGACATTTACAGGAAATTACAAAATATTAAAATGATAAGAGCTGCTATAACAGCTGTTATGTAAAATGCAATATTAACTTTAAAACATTTTGCTTAGTTAACAAAACAAATACTACCTCTCCAAATACTGCCTCACAGAAAGTTTTAAACAGTCTTTTCTAAATAATCTTGGAATTTATCCACCAACTGGACACTTCCAGTCAGCAAACATATCCATTAAAATTCAGCTTATGCTAGAAGCTAAAAATATAGCAATTAAAAATAAACTCACTGCAAGGCTACGTAATCATTTGAGTATGGCTGGGAATAAGATCAACAGTGCAAAATAAATCCTATATACTGAACAGCACAGAAGTACAAGTTTAATTGTAAACAGAGGAAATTATAAACCTGGGAAAGTCTTAAGAGATTCAACTCATTTCAGCAAAATGTACTGTTTCTGCTCTACTTATCTAATGGTATACAGGCATAGAGAATGTTAGTATCTGTAATTATTATGTACACCATTTATCAATATTTATCAAAATAAAAGTGCCAGCAATGAGAGTTACTGCTACATATCACACCACCATTCTCCCTGTACTATATCTATTCTTGGAGGCTAAAGTAAGTTGAAACACTTACTTCATGAAACACTGGACCTTGAAACTAAATAATGAAATTTAAAGGAAGCTGAAACTTTTCAACAGTACTTGAACCTTATTCTAAATACCTGTATGTGGTAAAGAAATGTTTCCCCTATATTTATATTTTAGAACAATATGAGCTAGCTGTGTTTCTACAGACCTTCTCTCTCACACACAGCCTAGAAAAACTAAGAAACAAGCTAGCCAAGTCCTGGCTATAATAATTGGGTCAGCTTTCACCAGATGCTTGCTCCTGAAAAGAAAAAAAATATTAGTATACTTCTAGAAACCACTGTCAAAAGAAGGAAACAGAGTTCAACACCACATGGCTCTTCATAGAACCTCTGGTTCCTCAAGTAAAACTGACAAGATGATGGAAACTAAATATGATTGACTGATAAGATTTTAAAAAGCCAAAAAGATAGCAAAGAAAGGAAGTGGCAGCTGCTAAGGTTAAAGCCATAGAAGGTCCATATGCCCATCTTGAAATGAAGGAGGTTGAGAAAGAAATACATTGGCAGTGACCCGCAATAGGAGAACTGAAGACAATTGTGAGAGCAAAGTCATTAAAGCTTAATGTGAAAATAAATTACTCAATGAGAACAAGATTAAGGAATGGTAAAGAAACTAACCTGAAAGGTTTATGAAAAGAATCCTAGAGGATCATGCTGTATGATGAAACCAAACCAGTGTCTGATGGCACCAGACCTAGGAGGAGTAGTCACAGAAGCACTGAGCAACATGAAAAATAAGAAAGCTCTTAGCCCTGATAGCATACCAGCTTCAGGCATACCTGGAGCAAGGAGGCATGAACATATTGACAATTATTTAAATTTCATTATGGGGAATCAGTTTTGTATTAGTGAAATTAGATTTATCATATCATGAGTGAAAATGGGAGGGAAATAGGTTAATGTTAGCTATGAACATTTGCATAGTTTAATATTATGTTTTTGCAGTTAATGAATCTTAGCAAAAAAAGAAAAGTTTTCAAAAAAGTCTTCAGTGAAGCTTATGAAGAAAAACCACCCTCTTCCGAAATGGCCACCAGCACTCATTATTCTCAAAGGGATTTAGATCAGAGGCCAGCCTTGAAGAAGGCAATGGCATTTTCCCACTGTTCCCAGTAGGGATAAAATCAAGCTGAACTCAGAGAAGATAAGTAGCCTTCTATGGTGTTGGAAGGCACAGTGAACCTACAAGGAACTGGTGAACATATGTGGTGGCAGTTGCCTTTACTAAGCGCAGCATCTGGTCATAGTCCTAATGAGAATATTAGGAGATGATAGCCATTTTAAAAGAATTTTAGTTTACTGAATAACACGATTCTTCAGTATCTGTTAAAGGAAAAAAAAACCTTTTAATTTATGAAAAATTACAGAAAAAGTGTGTATTAGTTCTAAAAATTCTCTTTAAATAAACCCTTCCCATTGCACTTGGTCTCCTTAAGATTTGCTTCCACCAGTTTTGTTTAAAAAAATGAACCCGCTGCGATCATACAAGACAAAACAGAACAAAGAATGCTAAATTCTTAAAGCATCTATATCTTAATACAAATTAATTATGAGATTTATTTTGAGGAAGAAACAGCATTCTTATACAACATTGTTGAATGCCTTGTTTAAAAAGCACAGTACTCTACTCCACCATAACTGGCACTCTGTGGTGGATGGCTGGTGTAGCAGCTTGGTGCATTTGGACTCAGACTGTTAAAGCAAGGCTAGAAAGGTGACATTTCTAGGGGAATAGAATTAAAGTTGCGGTGTACCACAGTTGTAAGGAGCATACTTGTTCGCACAGAATTAGACAGTATGTGGTGTTCGGTCACACAAACAAAGAAACCAAATAAAGTTACCAGTGTTACAACCTGACCCACACAAACCTAGCAGGTCCCTGGTATCAAATCTGTCCAGACACCAATCTACTGCAAGTAAAGCCAAATACTGACTTCTATATACTTCTAAGGATATGTCTTCACTGACATCAGGAAAATTTGCCACCATCAAATTAATCTTTCTGAGGCCTTGTACACACTGCAAAGTTATTGCGCGATAAAGCCCTTTATTGCGCAATAACTAGCAGAGCGTACACACACAGAAGCCTCTTATTGCGCGGCAAGAGCCCTCTTGCTGCGCAATATGTAAACCACCAAAACGAGCGTGGTAAGGCTTATCACGGAACAGTTGTTCCATGATAGCTGCTGTGTGTACGCTTCTCGCGCAATAGGCAGCCTCCGGAAATGTCCCAGAGTGCCCAACCGGGCCACTCTGGGACACTGGAGCTGTCAAATGTCAATTTCACTGCTCCAGCTGAGCAGTGAAATTGACATCGGGATCGA
>ML685785.1:28740380-28801521 GCA_007922175.1 Pelusios castaneus | reverse complement strand
ACTTTGTTTTGCTGGAGGACTGAGGGGGGGGGGGGGTTGTTTGATCCCTTACAGCATGCCGAGTGTGTACACGGTATAGCGCAACAACAACCACGGAACATTTAATGCGCAACAGGGTAAGTGCGCGATAGCGATGCTAGTGTGTACATGGCCTGAGTAATCAACTGAGCAGTCAACCAAGATCCGCACAATGGGTTAAAACCACCCGTTCAAGTGGCATAGTGCTGCATCAGTGGGAACACATTTCCCATCAGTGCAACACAGTGAAGACACCGCATAGAAGAGTTACAAAGTTGACAGGAGTTATGCAGGCTACTCTGTGCAGCCTGCGTAACTCCCATCGACTGCTGCCAAATTTCAGTGTAAGTGTGTAGACCAAGGCTAAGCCAATAGGGTTTGGGTAGAGTACAGTTACTCTTTCTAGCTATGGGGTTCTAAGATGCAATTCCCAGTTCAAACCTCACGTCGAAAGGAAGGGCTCAGACACAGAACCTGGTTAGTCCATCTGCCTTAGTCCTTGAAACCAGTGTCTCAGACCTCCCAAACCTCCTAGTTACTTACACACACTGTGCCTGCCTAGCTGTGAAAACTCTTATTTCTAGTTCAGCACCTTTCAGGACGATAAGCAAGAAACTCAGGCTTAGCAAAGGAATTGCTTAACCACAGTTACTTGAATCCACCGCTTTATGAATCAAAGGTTTTGTCGGTGTTTCAGAATAGGCAAGAGTCCCTTCTTCCCTCCACACCCCCTTTTCTCCCCAGCATTATCTTCTTGCATATGATGACGGGTGACTTCATCCTTTTTCAGGGAGCACTCCTCCTGAATAGTCTTGCTCACTTTTGCCACGTGCTGAGGCCGAGAAGCTGCAAATCCATCTGCCTTGCTGCTCCCCATGTAGAAAATCCACTGTTCCATGGTCCTGAGCCAGTAGTTGAGAGAGGATCCAAGTTGGGACTCCAGCTTGTTCTGTGATGGCTTCTCAATCACAGAACTTCTACTGGATGTCAAGCACCTTTCCTGGGCAGGGAAGCTGCCAAGTATACTTTTGAATGTTTGTATTCCTTTCTAACTTTATTCCTTCTACTTGGTATCACTTTATCTATGTCCCTTTGCTAATAACCTTTTTTTATTTTTATAATAAACCATTGCAGTGCTAAGGTTAAAAAGAAGTTAAGTTAAGAAACTGTAATGTGCTTCTTGTCTCTTTAAAGGAACAACAGATCTTACTAGTCCTCTAAACGTTCCAGAAGAGAGGGCTGGACATTGCAGGACCTATGGTTTTGGGGAAATTCAGGACTAAGGATATGTTAGTGGTCACCTGGCTGTTAGTAACAGAGGCTAGTGAAGACCAGAATGTGTCTGTGAGGTTGTAAACAGGCTGCTGGAGTCAGAGTTTCTGAACCAGGCATGCTTACCACTCAGTCACTCTGGCCAAGTCTACCCCGGGGGGCTAAGTCGATGGGAGACGCACATTCTGTGAAATGCAGAATGCGTACTTCCTGTACACTTAGTTACATCTACTTACTATGCTGTCTTCACTCAGCACTGTTGACTTGAAGCGCCCTCGGTCGATGCAGCCTTACTCCACTTGGAGGGGTGGAGATACCAGAGAGCGCTTCTGGGATCGACTGAGCAGGTCTAAACTGGCTGCTCAAGACGCAGTTTTTTCAATGTAGGTAAGGCCTTAGTGCATTGCTTGTAGGCTGGTTGGGATCGCCTAGATATGGGGCAAATGCTGCAAAGCATTTAATATACTCAAAGTTACAGACAAGTGGTGATAAACTCTCACTGGCCTGGGTTGCAATCTAAAATATGATATATTTCTGTGCAAATGCACCCACAAGAACAGTTTCCTGTCCTGTACTACACATTACTTTGCACGTGTACTTCCTCACCCCCATTTCCATCTCCTGCCCCTTATATTTTCCCCGTATTCATTTGCTTCTTCACCATCTTCCCTGAAAGGAGACAATACACAAATAGAAAAGCTGTACTCTGCAAGTAACATTTTTGTTACATAGATAATTGCTTCTTTACATACCCACATTCTCTCCTATCTTTCTGAGGAGTCATTAATACACCCACCAGCAGATGATGGTAGAAGTTCAAAGCAAGACTCAGATACAAACGCCAAATGGAAAATTTTGGCTATTTCATCCAAAAGTGGGAATGTTTTAAAGGAATATTTTTATTTGTTTTCTTAAACACAGAGCACTAAGTAGAAAATTAAGATTTCAAGGGTAAAGACTAATAGAAGTTTAGCACAAATTTTGTCAGTGAGGGGAAAAACCAAAGATACACTTCTGCTACTTAGTAGCCCCAATTTATCAAGTCTTCATTCTCCTTTTGTGACAAGACCATACATACTATCTGTTCTGGGTAATATAATCTAGACACCAGTTGATACCTTAATTATTTACTGGCCATTGCACTGGCACCATTCCACACAAACCTGGGGAACTTGCCCTATCAATCGCATCATGGGAGCTGGAATTTGTGCCAATATCAAATGAAACTGCTGACATGTCAGGAAACACACACGAATGCACAATTGCATAAGGGCATGAACTACATCCATCCAAACCCCCAAATCTATTTGCTAAAATGCCAAGCTGGTTTTTATTTTATATTAGCATGGATAGACACCTTTTCTAGAACCGAGGGGAAAAGTCATTTGATATGGGTTTGAGAATATGATAAAAAGCATCTCCATGGGTTTTATAACATCAACAAAAAGGAGTTTGTCATTTGTTTGTGGCTACTTAACTGACAAACAATACAAAATTTTTCTTAGATTAAGTAGACTAATGAAAGAAAATTAGTGTTAGCATAGCTTATGCAGCTTTGTATTTATTATGCATTTTACAGCAGGAGAACAGATAATTATAAACTAATTTGGCAGCAAAATATTTTTTCAAGTACATGCACCACGCTTTAGTAATAGGTATGTCAGTGGAACACTCCAAGTGATTACTTTTCCCAGCCTCTCTGACATTCATTAGTTGGTATTTATTCTTCTGTGTCTTAAAATACAAGTAGTAGTACAATTTTTTCCGCAATTAACTATCTTTCAATTATCTACCACATCCTTCCATCGCACTTTGGCCAATAGCTGTCTAAAAGGTTTAGTATGAAACCACTATGTTGCAAGGACCAAATTCCCTGGTAATTTAAAGAGTGGTGTAAGTTACACAGTAGAAATAATACAGTCAAAAATGGTAAGGTAAGATAAAAATACCAGACTGAGCAAGTAAAACCAATACAGGGTAACATCGCTGGAAGTAGAGGACAGAAGGTAGAAAGAATTAACCATGGGTGTCAATAGATATCTGCTGACAGCGAGATGTATTAGGGTTTGTAACCATAATTAAAACTACTCATGTGGACGCTATTATTCTGGAATAATATACTAATAACCAGTATAAACACAGTAATCGAATTATGTCAGTCAATTTCCCCAAATAGACAAGCACTTCAACTGAGGAATAGTGCCCCAACAGAAATTGCTGAAACCGCATTGCTTTGAATATTTTAAAACTAGACTTACCAAGACACTATTAAATGCACAATATGGAATGGGTTCGTTAGGAGAGCGGGAAAGGATAACCAAAGAGGATGTCCTCTCCCATTTCTAACGTCTATGATTCAATTAACAAAAGAGTTAGACCTTTGCCCGTTCCACTCCCTTTATCTTGCTCCAGCAAAGTGAAGGAGATGATGAATGCATCCTTCTTTACATCCCCCAACATGAAGGAGACCTCACTGGGGGTCCAATTCACATAACCAAATCCTAAATTGCTCTCCTGCAGTCCCTAGTGCAGGGATGTAGCACACGCCCTGTAGTCAGGCAATGCTCCTCCTTCCTTTCCCATCCTGCTCCCAAACACCTCTAAAATAGGCCCCCCAGTGTACCCTTTCCCTACGGCTGAGCAACTCCCCCCATTATACTACCTATCCTGGTACCACAGACCTATCTTCCCCCCAACTACTTTCCTCAACCCCCTCCTCTTTACTCCCAGGACCCCAATTTCTCCACACACCTTTTTTACCCTCTGCCTTCCACGGGCCATAGAGGAGAGGGAGGATGTCCCACTGCCCCTCGCCCGTGGGAACTGTTGACATCTGACCAAAATATTTGGAACCTTAGCTCTGAATCCCCATCCCCCACCACCTCCCCAATGGATCCCAGCAGTAGCGGGGGAGGCACTGGGTAATAGAGAAGTTCTCCAACTGTGGGTTGGGATCCCAGAATGGGTTGGCTTGGTGTTAGACTTGCTGAGGCCCAGAGCTGAAATCAAAGTCCAAGGCTTGCAACCCAGGGCTGAAGCCTAAGCCTGAGGGCTTCAGCACTGGGCCATAGAACTCAGGTTTCAGCTTCAGCCCCGGGTGGCAGGGCTCAGATTACAGCCTCCCTGTCCAGAGCTGAAGCCCTTGGGCTTTGGTTGTGGCACCCACCTGCCCAGGGTGGCAGGACTCAGGCTTCAGCCAGGACCCCCATCCACTCTGGGTAGCAGGGCTGGGCTCAGACGTCCATCCCCCATCCTTGGATCATGTAGCAATTTTTGCTGTTAGAAGGGGGTCACAGTGCAATTAAGCTTGAAAACACACTGGGTTAGGTGTCATCTCTGACCTGCAACAGGATATCAAGGTTTAAAAATGGGTCCTATGCCCAAGAAAGTTGAGACCACTGCACTGATACATGAAGATAAAGCTAGACCTCAGAGTGAGACAGGAATGGGACGATGAAGGGAGAGGACTGGTTATGTATTGAAATATGGGCTAGAAATCAAAGCATAATAAGGACAATACTATCAATGATCCCAACTGGCATACCAGTCATAATACGCAGCGCTCTACTAGTAATAGCAATACAAGTATTTCACCCAGCCAATTGTAAGAAGAAGAAAAAAAGAATCCAGTGTCAACTGCAGTCAATGACACTAATGTTCAACTAGCTATCTGTAACTCTTGCAAATCTCAATCTTACATATCCCACTGGATTTGAAAAAGTTAAGTGTCCAATTTGCTCACTGATAAAAACCTACTGGATTGTAGCTTTAGAAACATTTTTACATAAGGGTTGTAAGTGCATGCAACAGCATTATTTCAATTAAATTATGGAATGCAATTTAAGTTGTCAAAATATGACATTTACTTTTCAAACAACATTTTTAAAAGATTGATAAAAGCAATACTGAAAACTTCATTCCTGTTTCAATTTTAGGACCAACTAGTTTACATATTTAGAATATGGAAGATATTTAAATTCCATACATTCCACTTCAAAAACAATCTAACACAGACCAGCAGAGATGGCTCATATTACATTGTACAAGGGTACCTCATCTTCTAACAACATTTCAAAAGCCATCCTCAGTTTTTAGTTCAGTTTTTAAATTTATTCCAAAAAACTTACATGATTTCTTAAGTATTCAGATACAATATACCCATACGGTTGAATTTTGTTACTCCAATCACAACACTTAACAAGATTGTAGGATGGATACATTACATTTAGACTTCAAAGAACCCTGCAAACTGTAAGATGCATCAATCATTAATCACTTTCTCACAAGAAAAAAATTCTATTATACGTGTTGCAATTTTTGAATGTTAAAATATTTAATATATTAATAACCATCAATCTATAAGATAGAGCACCATAAAACGCTCTTAGACAATATTTCTTAAACAATACTTTTTTGCTATTTTCAAACAAGTTAATCAACTAAAGGACAGTTGTGAGTAGGCGTGAAATTCACCAAGTTTTGACTGTCAAATTCACAATTATAATGGCTGTTGTTTCATTAATAATGCATTGTTCTAGGCCACAGTTGCATACCCCCTCGGGTTTGCATTACATACAAGTTAGGTGGGTTTTGTTTCAGAGAAGCTCTTACACTGCACTCATTCCCATAGTACCAGAGTGCCTTCCAGTCCTACATTAAGTAATCTGACCAAAGCATAAAGTGTGGTTTGTTCGCTCTCCTCCTCTCTCACCCTGTAAGTAGAACCCTGTAAATCCATGGATAGCTGCATCCGCAGACCTGATGCAGATATCCACGGACCATTTCTTGCAGAAAAACGAAGCCTCTGATTTAAAACTAGAGATAGTAGAGCCCTGCAAATCCAGGAATATCCACAGTGGTTAAAGTATAATTTGACAGGGCCTGGAACGCTCCTAATCTCCGGGCCCCCTTCCCATATTGTCTGGGCCCCCTTCATGCATGTTCGGGCCCCAGCCCAGGTAGGCATTTGCAACCACTTCTCAGTACCACATGCGTCGGTTATCGCTCCATAAAAATATTTATAATTTTATATAGCATTTATGTCTATAGCAATTATTGTCACAAACTAGCAAACACTGCATAACACAAGACCATCAGATCACCCCCTCCCCGTCTCATTAACTCAAGTATGATGATGAAAGCTCATGCAATAAATACATTTGTTAGTCTTTAAAAGTGCCACAGGACTCCTTGTTTGTTTTGCTGAACTAGACTGACACGGCTACCCCTTTGGAACTTATCTACCATATGGTTTCCACTTGTCTTATCCCTGGTGGGAACTTTCCTGAAAAATGCTAACATACACAAGGATATAATGAAGACTTCACCAGTATATGACTTCTGTAGCATTGTCAGTAGCTTGGGTGCTGGTTGAAGTACTTGGAAATAGGTTACTTAAACATACATAGAAAAGGGAAGATGGCATTAAAATCACCAGGACTTGTGATTGATAAAATCAGGCCTCACTTTTCCATAGCACCTTCTAGCTGAAAAGCTGAAATCACTTTACAAGGGATAATGAACCAAGCGTTGTACCACCTCCTAAAGCAGTGGTTCTCAAACTTTTTGCATTGGCGATCCCTTTCACACAGCCAGCCTCCAAGTGTGGTCCCCTGCCAAATTAAACATACGTTTTTTTCTAGGCAACACTATTTTAAATGCTAGATTTATAACCAAACCTTCTGCCTAAAATGAATTTATCTTTTCTCACTACTTTGACTAAACCACATTTTTATGGAATTATTTTTAGACACAGAAGTTATTTTTTAAATTGTTATTGTTTAATACTGGTGGGTGCAAAGAATTTGTATCAATACAGCTTTTCAGAGCAAACTTGGCGCCCCATTGCCTCCCTTGCCTCTGCACAGCTATTGGCAGCTCTGGGTGGTTCACAATCCCCTCATAATAACCTTGTGACCCCCTAAGGGGTTGCAACTCCTGTTTGAGTGCCCTTGTCGTAAAGGGACAGACTAACCTCATTTTACAGATTAGGAAACTGAGACACAGAGTTGTGAAGCGACTTTGCCCAAAGTCCCACAGCAGTTTCGTGGCAGAGCTAGGACTAAGACCCAGAACTCAAGACTCTCATGCTTTAACCACTGAACAATACTAGCCCCTAATATAACCCCAAACCCGGCAAACCATCTTTGCACAGAGATGAATGCCTTTTTCATTTGTATCTTAAGGAGTACTAAACCATTCAATAGTAAAGACTATTTAGATCTTAACCCTGTAGACAATTTCCCTTTGACCACTGTAACACCACATGTGCAGCGTGTCAGAACGTTTTTAGCAAACACCATGGATGCCACCAATGTTCTCTCTAAGCTGATGATGCAGCTGAGCAAGTTATGGTATTTGCTGAGCAGCAATTTGTGAGGCATGGTGCCGCATGGGCAACAGTTTTTTGGCACCGGAAGCATCAGCATGCCTAAGTACCTCAATTCAAAAGAAATGCATACATGTGTTTTCATTCGAACTTTAATAAAAATGTTAAACTGAAATACTGAAGTTTTATTAATTTACTAAACAAATGTGAGACGATGACACTTGCTGTCGCGCCTATCTAACCTCTACCATCATCTACACCTCACAGTTTTTGTCGCCTGACTTTGTCACATTTCCAGCCTACATATACAGAGTCAAGGTCAACCTCACGATGGAAGGTTCAGAAATTCTATTAGCAAACATCCACAAAGCTCTAAATACACAAATGGTGATTTTCAAAGGCTTATAACTTGACCAAATCTGGGTGTGTTTTCATGGGACTATCACTCCATCAGTTTTACCATGGAGGCACTAGAGTTCTTCAAGGAAAAGACATTTAACATTAGCAAAATTAGCTATTTTTCACAAAGCTCGCTCTTGGAAAGGGCTGAGCCACTTTTATTGAAACTTAAAATTTGAGCTTGAGGCAGAGAGTGAGCAGCCCACATGAGAATGTTAATTCTTATAAACAACTAAGAATAGTGGGCTTCTAAGATATTAGGCAGTAAGGTGTTATTCTTCCTATAAAGAATACATGATATAGTAGTATTAGTATTCTATCATCATGAGTCTGAGGAAGCGGTTCATGAGTGACAAAGGAGTTATGCAGGTCATCCTCAACTTATGCCAACTACAATCCACCATATACTCTGTATATGATACTTACATTACATGAAAAAAGTTATTGTAGGAATGCTTTAGAGACTTAAAAAACATTTATTGCAAATATTTTTCAAACACTCACTATAACAGCAGGTGTATTAGTTACCATGAGTTCAGTGTTCCTTGGGTCAGAGGAAGACACAAAACCCTCAAAGTTGCATGAGACAGCTTATCTATGCATATAAAAGTCAGATCCATTGTTCTGGGCCCCTCCAAAGGTAGAAGTGAGCATTGGATCCCACAGACAGGTGGAAAGCTCTGCAAGGCTACAACATTTTGGATCATTAATGTGTTATGTTCGTTCCGCTGCTCCAGAACTGAACATAGCTTGAGGGGGGGGAACAACTAAATATTTTTTTCCAAGTTGATTTTATATTACAATTCAGTGGGGAAAGAGTTGGGTTGCCTGGGGCCTCATATTTGATGAAGGGAAAGGGGAAGGGGAAGAAAAGGAAAGGAAAGGAAAACTGAGGAGGATTCCCACTGGGATGTACTTCATTGAATTACTTTTTGGCTATGTCTACACTACAAACAGATATGAGTGCAAAACAAATTGCTTGAGCCCCACCAATTCTTTCCTCACAAATGAAGCACAGCCTCAAATCCACATCACCCCAACCTTGTTCACTAGTGCCCACGTCTGACCCCTCTTTCCCCATGTCCTCCTGAGCCCCCATCTGCATTCCCTAAGCTCCCTGCCCACAAACCCCCACTCCAGCCCTCCTAACTCCCCAGCCCCCATCTTCACTCCACCCGCCTTCAGCCCCCCAACCCCATCCACACCTCCCCAGGCCCCTCCATCCCTAGCCCGCTCTCCAGTCCCCCAACCTCCTCCATCGCTCCTCAGCCCCCCCACCCAGTCCCCCTCCAGCCATGCATAATCCCCTCCACAGCCTCCTTGTTCCCATGCCCTCTTCACCCCTCCCCAGGCCTCTAATTCCATCCATCCCTCCCCAGCTCCCCACCCAGTCCCCCCTCCAGCCATCCATAGTCCCCTCCACCACCACCCAGCCCCCACCCAGTCTCCTTGTCCCCATGCCCCCTCCACCTCTCCCCAGGCCTCTAACTCCATCCATCCCTCCCCAACCCCCCCACCCAGTCTCCACTCCAGCCGTCCATAGTCCCCTCCACCACTACCCGGCCACCACCAAGTCTCCTTGTCCTCAGGCCCCCTTTATCCACCCAGCCCTCCCACCACTACCCAGCCCCTACCCAGTCTCCTTGTCCCCCTGACCCCCCCCCCCCTTCCCCATAGTCCCCTCCACCACTACCCAGCCCCCACCAAGTCTCCTTGTCCCCAGGCCCCCTTTACCCCTCCCCAACGCCCACACCATTCTGTCTGGATTTTCTATTTTTAGGGGCCCCGGAACGCTGGCCCCTAAAAATTGTGGGCCCTGGAATGGCCTTCTGATGCGTTCCCCCTTACTTTAACCACTGAATATCCATGTTATATACGCAGATATCCATATCCACAGATGGATATCTACAGACCATTTCTTGCAGATGCAGCTTGGATGAGGATCCACATATTTGTATAATCTACCTATTGATGAGGGAGGAAGGGAGGGGAGTTTTTTTAATTTGTTTTGGGTTTGGGAGGGGGGGGCGCGTTAAATGTACATGCTGCTAAGTGACACTGTGATAAAGCAAGGTCAAGAATCTGTGACCTGGACTTGGAGTGGAAGGCGGTGAGGTTTGAGATTGTCCTTTATTTCTGTGGTTGTTCATTCCATAGTCTTGGATCTGTCTCTGAGAAAGCTGTCCCATGCACAGATAATCTTTAACTATGTGGTAAAGCCCTATTGTGCCCTAGGAACACAGCTGTCTATCACAGTCTTCATCTCAGAATTTTAGTAATCTTTTAGATATGCTGAACTCAGGCTATTGAATACCTTGAAGATAAGGGCCAAAACTTAGAATCTGATTCAATAAATATTCTAGTGGAAATCAGTATAACAAGTTAAGGACAGATTTGGTGTGCTCACAACTGCTGAGGAGATGCACTACAACTACACAATTTTGTAGTGATTGGAGTTCCTGAAGGTTGATGGCTTCACTCCAAAGTATATCGCATTGCTGTAGTCCAGAAGATGCAGTACACTAGTCTCCAGAATATATACCTCCAAAATCACCTGATTTTGATAGGATCTTTAACAGAGAGAAGTTTATTAAGAAACAAGCTTTCTTTCCCCCCTCCCCCCTTTTTTTTATGTACGTATTGGGTCCTTTGGAAAAAATTTCAACCAGGCAAATAATTCTGTAGTAGAATAGTTCTCTTATTTATTGCTAGTAAAAGAGCTCAGACTTTAGGAAAAACACATACAAATTAAAGGAAGGTTGGTGAAAGGCAGCTAAGTCAAAGAGCTGGTGTACTCTGACTGAAAAACGCTGATATAAAACTAAGCTATTTCTCTATTGCGTTAATAGCTATGGGATAGATTGTGCTATTTAGGCACAGCCCATACACATGGAAGTGTGGAGCCGTACTATCAACATAGAAACATTGGAAGGCATTCTACAACAGACACAATGCTTTCCACAGCTTTTATGACATGCAGATCACTATTCATATGTGCTGTTGGCAAACTCTACCAATCAGCATGTGGCAGGCAATTCTTCCTTGCCCCTTTCAGGACACAGGCCCCCTCAATTTTCCTTTGAGTGCAGACACTGTGTTCCCCAATGCCAGGAACAAGTATAATATGGTTTTATACCTTTTTCCTATGAAGATGCTAAAGAAAGTCTCCTGGTATTTTCAGTTTGCATTTGAAGAAGATCCTTTTGTTTAATTTCTACCCTGCTTGTTCTAACTCCGTTTACTTCATTTGTAACTGTGCCACAGTAATCTGATAGTCTACAAACACATACTGTACTTTCCAGAGGGGTAGCTGTGTTAGTCTGTGTACAGCAAAAACAACTAGAGTCCTGTGGCACCTTATAGACTAACAGATTTCCTTCGGCATAAGCGTGGGTTATAGCCCACATAAGCTTATGCCAAAGAAAATCTGTTAGTCTATAAAGTCCACAGGACTCTCATTGTTTATACTGTACTTTGCACATTGTAATAATCATAATGGGATGGTGGGAAAATAAAGGTCACTTATTTGAAATCAATTTTAACTACGAAAAGTGTTGTAATTTGGGGTATTTTTCTCACTTCATTTGTAGTAAAATATTTAATAACCAACCCTCTAAAAATAAAATACCTAAGTGTGGTGAGGTCATGGAACCCCCATGATTCTAGAAGTATGAATATTTAGGGCAATTTATTTTCATATTCAGTTATAGAAGTATCATTAATTGCTGGTTTACTTTTATACCAGGCAGAATGACCACCACTTTTTATAGCACTGCGTAGTTTTAATCCTAAGAAAGCTAATATATTATGAATTTTTCACATCTATTTATTCCTATAATAGTCTTTGTATTCGTGTATGGGTTATTGATTTACACCAAATAAAAGCAAAAATTAAACCAATCTAAGTGTGTCTATGTTAGAGGTTTATATTGATTCATCAGTTTATAGATCTATTTAAATTGTTTTACTTTTCTAGCACAGATAAAGCCTTAAGATAAATGGAGAGCTACATTGTCAAAAGAGCTCAGCACCGGAAGCTCCTGGGCTCTGTGCACTTTTGAAAATCTGACTCTTAAGATTTACTATTTTAAATGTTTTTAAATGAATTACAAAACAAGATTTCATGACATAATAACAGAACATTTAAATAGTTATATAGCTAAAATGACATTCCATATAAACAGTTATTTTCTTGTTTTTCTGAACTATACCAAAAGCTGCTTCCATCACTTCTTCTATGATCAGATGAGTAGTTAAGCGATAGTTATCCTAGCAACTATGGGTATGCAGAACAAAGAGCTCCTACCCTCCTTCAAAGTCAAAGGAAATGAATTCTGCTACATGTCTAAATGTTATCACTCTAAACACCAAAAAAACCTTCCAATAAATTATGATTTACAAATCTAATCCCAACAGCATGGGCAGTGCAAAAACTATGCTGACATTCACTGAAACCCCCAGCAGATAGGTGTAGCAGTCATGCAGGAAACATAGCATAAGTTAGTGCTCCTGGAAGTATCTAAATTCCATTTGGAAATCCACTGGACCAGAAAATGCTAATGACACAAAAAGAAGGCCCTGTTTCATCCACCCACATTCCTATAACAGGGAAGATTTCTATGGGATCTCAGACAGTGATACTGCAAATCCATATCTTTCTCCCCCTTGCACATCACACAAGAAAGATCAGCTTCCTTTATTCCTCTTTCCTTACAGAAACAGAGAGAATGGAACCCATGAACAGAAATTGTATGATAGCAGCGTAAAAACTGACAATAAATGAACTGAACTACTTAAGAGTGATGAATTAAGATTCCCAGTGCTAGGGGACATCTAAAAGGTTTCCTTATGACTTGCCAACTGTGAAATAAAAATTTAAGTTATAGAGCCAGTTAAAACAGTCTGCTGAATAAAGCACAAGAAATATAGTAAGAAGACTGCCAGGAAATTACAGAAATTTGTTCAGCAGTTAAAGATTACAACCATTTCTCATGATAAAAGCAGTTTGTTTACATCTATACTTCCAGGCCCAATATTTGTAACTGTGTAAAAAAAATTCTTAGAACTGTGACTATCTTCAAACTCACGTTACCAATACCTTTTATTCATACAGAAGCCCTACATATTCCTGACAGTAACCAAGCTCACAAGTATAACAGCTGACTTTGAGCATGCTGACCTTGAGCAAATGAATGCCCTTAGCAGTATGTACTTCTGGCTTATTTCACTGCAACAGCGAAACAGCCTCACCATCTATAGTAGTCAACAGTCTCTGGCCACCACGCCTGACTATTTTAAGATATCCCCACTACATTTCAGTGATGCACAGTTCAAAGTGATAGAATAACATCTGCTACCATGGTCAAATGTAAGTTGTTTACAGTGGAATTTTGGGTTTGTTCTCATACTGTGCTTCCCTTACTTGAAAGGAAAAAAAATCAAAATCTGATTTATGAACAGAGCTTCACTTCCTATTTACATTTCAAAACATCCAAAGATTACTTTTGGTTCACAGAATACAGGAGACTATGAAACATGAACAAATAATCAACCAGGAACTGTATTCTTATAAGGCATATTTGAAACATACCAATGTGTGACACAGTGGTTGGATTTTAAATATGTAGTAACTTCCTGATGTCTATATTGTAAGCTTCCAGCCACCATGTACAAAATTAGAAGCATATTACTGCCAAGATACCTTTTTTATTATTTATCTTTCTTTTCAATTAACACCTATGGTATTTATGCATTGTATTTTATTATTCAAGTCAATGGAAGAATCATTTTACTTCTTTATACAATATATTCTTAAACTAGTAGAAAGTTGAGCTGACCTGAAAAACGTTTGCCCACTATATTGTTACATATTTTCAAATAGTTCATTACACTATAACAGTACATTTTTCCCATTAACACAACATAGAGCATGCTGATTCTCAAGAAAGATGGGAAAGGAAATCCTTTTTATGCACAACAGCAACATTGGCAGTGGCAGAGCAAGTTTCCACATACAATTCTGCCAGCCCTGACGAGTAAGACAGACAAGTGAGAAAACAGCTCTGTCACCTTGCCCATTCAATCTTTGGCCTCTCTACTGAGAATGTCAGCAATGTTCATTTATTATGAGATTGGTAAGAGGTGTCCAGCAGACAGCCTTTAGGCATATTTAAACTATATAATAACAAAGAAGTCAGACACCATCTTCAGAAATGGCACCATTTGCTTTCTTACTGTAATTTTATCTTTTCTAAAACGGGCAGCTGTTACTCCATGATTCAATACAATTGGTTCTCCCCAATCTTCTAAGCACTGAGGCACCTCTCCATTTTCTTTTCTCCCACTTTCTTAATGCTGTGCTAGCAAGGGAGCTGCTCAGTGTACTATTTCCATCACCAACACCCTAACCACCTGTAGCAGCTGAAAAGAGACACTATATATTCTGATTAATAAACTTGTGAAAAATTATTCATTTCTAGGCAGAATCCCTTGTTCTTGTCTACTTACTTTTCAGGAAGAGGCAATTTTAGGATTTCTTCCTCTCTACAGTAAACATTATTTAAAGGGTGGGAGGAAAAGAAAGAAACTGTTTAAGATCACTCACCCCTCTGTAATTCAGAAATGCTGACCAGAAATTAAAATAAATGAGGCAAAAAGTAATAGATTCTTGCCGATTAAGCCATGTCCCCTTGAAAAAGAATAAAGCCATAATTAAAAAAAAATAAGTTTCTCCCTCCTGGGCAAAGAAACAAACTTGAAAAAAAACCACAGCCAAGAGAGAGAGAAAGAGATATCATCTTAGGAGATTTTTAGGCAGGAAAAATGTATTAAAGACTGGCAAATCTTTCATCTGATGAGACAATGATCTATTTTATCGTATTTGGTGAAAGAATGCACTGAAAATCAATTTATACTGTAAATGTCCTTAATTTAATTTAATGTACTGTATTACTCAAAGAATGGTCATGAGCCTTGCTGAATCAGTCCTCAGTGAATAAGGGAGACATATCTGAACTTCTCGCTGTTTCTCTCTACTTTATCTGTGTAAAAATAGCAGATGTGGAACCTTCACTCCCTTCTTAGGTCTTTTTTCTAGTCCAAAAGCACCAGATTTTCTCCAACTTTGTTGGCTGAGCGTTGGTTTTTTCGTTTGTTTGGGGGCTTTTTTGGTTTGGGGTTGGGTTGGGTTCTGTTCTGGTATAAACTGAATCTTTTCTGTGTAGTCAACTTCTAAGTGTGACGCTTTCTCTCGGATGTAGAAAGGCTTAAAACAGCAAATAAACTGATTAAAATAAAAAGCAATACAAATGTTGTAGGGCAGTAATTCTGGTGTGCACTTAAGAATCACATCATCTGGGAAAGCTGCATATAAGCAGTCTGGACAGCTAAAGCCGTCAAGTTTATTAAGCCTCTTTGCCAATATGATTACTAAATATACATCATGTAATGGAGAGTCACCAGTGGGCAGTCTCAGTGCATTCAAGAGGAAGATTGGCAATATCCCGTGGCACCTAAGCATTCTTCTACTCTCCTGAGCAGAATATCTACAGGGAAGAAGCTTTAAGGAGCTAAGAAATATAAGGATGCTGCAAAAGAGAAGGGACCAGAAGCAGAAGGAAAAAGTCTTAGTGCTCCTGACAGTGAGATTCAGATCAGAGGAAACTAGGTTCAGACCCAACCGTAGCCCAAATAGAAGGAAATTCAATAAATCACATTAGTCATGCATAAGAATAAGATTGTGTCACAGAGGTCATGGATTACATGACTTTCAGAGACCTCTGTCACATTTTCCACTTGACCTCCAAGGTCATGGGGTTGGAGCTGTCAGCCAGCAGGGGCCCTGCAGCTCCAAGCCACCATGAGCAGTGGGGCCCCAACAGCTCTCAGCCACTGGAAAGGCCTTGGAGCTCCAAGCCATGGGGACCCAGGAGCTGTCAGCCACTGGCACGGTGGGTACTGGCCTCTCACTCCTTGCCCCTCAGTGGTGTCTGGGCTCTCACCACCTATCTCCCCCCCACTAGAACTTCAATCATTCTACCTCATTTTGTCACAGTTATTTTTAGTATAAGTCAGACAGGTCACAGGCTTCCATGAATTTTTGTTTATTGCTTATTATCTGTCTGTGACTTCTGCTAAAAGTAACTGTGACAGACTCTTAACCTTAAATCATGAGAAAGAAAATTCTTGCATTTTTAAAGTTCTCAAAACCTCCTGAAACTCCGAATAGCAAACCCTTTCTATATTTTTTGAGCAGGAAGCCCATGATCTTTTGAATATCCATCCTACAGGAAGAAATCTCTCAAATTGCTGGATTAACAGATCCACTGGGTCAGGACGGTCCAAGGATGTTGATCAGACATCTATAAGCGTCTGGAGAAACACAGTTGACTGAACCACTACTTTTCTGTTAACTGCTTGATGGTTCCTCATTTAGTTATTTATTGGATCTACCTGTCATCTGCCTGTCCAGTCAACCTGTAGAATGTTCCTTTTTTGAATGTGAGTAGCTTTGATCAACATGGTCCAAGACCACAAGAATTTCTTGTTTTGTTCAGGAATATGGTGGGGTTGGTTATTGCTTTGCACTTTTTTTCCGCCCTCACAATTCCATTCACATACAATTGTCGCTTTTCTTGCACTTAGAAAGGAAGAATTCCATGCATTGCTACAGACTGGGGACTGATGGCTAGGCAGCAGTTCTTCAGAAATGGACCTAGGGGGATGCGATATGCTGCACCCTTCCCGCCCCTCCCACCCACACACACCTCTGTAATGTGATCTGGGTATCTTTCTTGTTCACTCTTCCAAGATAATTGTGTGATTTAATGCAAAGTATGTCACCTGAGCTGCTTTTTTAATGCTCATGACATGTTCTACATTACTGTTATGGTAGCATGTTTCCTGCAACATCATATATGTGTGTACATATATGAAACATCTCCCCACATGCATTTCACATGGCTCAGGTGGGGGCAGACAGTCAGAGCTGTATCCAACACACACAGCGAAGGTAGGCGTAATAGAACAATGGTCTAGCTAAGTATCTGTAGCACCTTGGCTCAAAAGCAGAAAACCGGCTCCCCCCTCCCCCCACTTTCTGGCCAGGCTCAACCACCTGACTATGTGAAGTAGCGGGGAAGGAAGACTGGATAAAAAGAGACACATTTTGAAATGATTGAGGCTTTTTGCTTTGAACTCCATCTTGTAAGCAACCCTAAGAACTGGGCAGAGAGGGCAGAGGCTGGCTAAAATCCATCATAGCCAAAACTGAGTGGTAAGCTGAACTTGACTGAAATAGTAATCTTAGTTTAGAATTTGAGTTCTCTTTTATTTGATTGTAACATCTCCTTGACTGATTATCTGATTTGATACTGATTTAATGTATAGACTTTGATAAATAAACTTATGATTATTTTATCTAAAGCAGTGTGGATTTTGGAAAGTGTGTGTGTCCATTTCAGTGTGTAGTACTTCATGACAGCCTTCTTTCTGGACTGCAATAGCACTGCCTAGACCCTTTGTCAGAACCTCCCTACCTGAGACAATCTCAAACCAGCAACACTAACAGTAGGAGAAGATCTGGGTACCAGTCTCTGGGCCACAGTGACTCTGTGCTGTCTGATTTTCCTTAGGACTCTGATCATGAAGGGAATGGCGGAGGGGTGGGGAGGCATAGGGGAAATAATTGCTGCTAGTGGTGTTCTGTCCTGGTGAGTCCTGACTGATTAGTGAACGATCCCACCTGAGGAAGACTGAGGATGTCACTGACTGGTTCAGGACTATTCGTGTTGATTATACAACTTCCTGTTTAGAGCATCTATCTGCATATTCTCTGTCTTTCCAGAAAGTTATCAGGTAAATATGATGGAATACACATCAGAGCCACAGTTTCTTTGCCTTATGAGACAGGGTCAGAGAGGGTGCTCCTTGCTGATAGCTGATATAATACATGTACTATTGTCTTTGAGCACCTACACCACATGATTTTGTATGGAGGAGCAGAAGACTTTTGGGCCCCTCTCAGCACTCAAGTTCCAGGACACTGATGTGGAGTTTGAACTCCTAGGTAAATTCCACTGACCTGGTAACACAGAAATTCTAGCCATGAGTACCCTAAGAGTACCCAGACTGGAGGAGTCTGAAATAATCATGATAGTAGGGGATGGACTACTGAGATTCTCTAGAGCACACAGTCTCAGTAACTTCACTGGTGGGAGATCAGAAGCACTGAGAAGGATGGAGAAATGGTTATCTTCCTTTTCAGGCTGTATACACTGGGTATTTAATGTGATACTGTCCAGTGTTGAAGGGCTCTCACTATTAGGCAGGCAAAAAGCGTTACATAAGTTGATGAGGACATGAGATGCAGAAGCTTTAGGAAGAACTATGGCATGTGCACAGGTTGATTCCTGAGAGTATGCGGAATCTCTTATTTTCAATAATCTGTCTTCTGGGAGGAAGATTCTGGCTCGAGTGAAATCCAGGACTTCCCCAGCAAAGGTGATTTGCTGTGCAGGTTAATTAATTAGGAGCCCTAGAAACCACAGAAGAATTCAGTAGCAAATTGGCCTTTATTAGTCAATAGTCCAGTTAAGGATGCAGGACTATTTCCTAGTCTGAGATGTACTACACATAGCAAGAGGCATTTTGTGAATATTCTTGGACCGTGGACAATCTAATGGAAGGACATAGAATTTGAAGTGATTTGCTCTCACACAGAACTTTGGTACTTGATGAGGATAGGGGTTTTATTAAAGATGCATACTCCCATGTAGTAAGCCAAGAGTGGACAGAGACGGGATGTTGTCTCCCCACTGTTAGCACCCTGAATGTCCAAGTTTTATATTCTGTTGAGTTTCCAAGGTCCAGGATGGATCTCAGACCATCTCCCTCTTCGAATACTTGGAAAACATGGAAGAAAACCTCTTCCCTACTCTATTTCACTTTTTTGAAAGAAGCTTATCTAGTTCAATAAGAGTTTGTAAGAGAGGCTCCCTAGGCAGAGGAATGGAGTGAAGTGACATCTGGTTTAAAATTGTCGGACGGTATCTAAAACCCAACAATATGAAGTAGTCACATCAGGCTCAGAAGGATGGGAGAAGATATCAAAACGACAGAAGGACAAGTAAATGGCTCTTTAATTCCTGTCACAAGTAATGGTTGAGAGCTGGTGGTGAAGACAATCTGGGATGAGGGATCCTGCTTTGGTAGTATTTTTTTTTGCAGGCGCCTTTGCAGAAGAGGCAGGGAACTGGTATTGCCTCTAAGGTTGCATACTCTATTGATATTGAACGGAAGACTGTCTTTGAAATTGAAAGACTGCTTAACATAATTCTTGTTTATCCAGACTGGAAGAGTCTCAGAAGCCGGGCCGTCGCTCCCAGTTTTCAGCTTTTTCCAGACCGTCTATCCATCTCATCAGTAAAACGGGAGGACGGGGGAGACTTATAGTTTGTCAAATACAAATCCAAGGAGGTAGAAGAGTATGCCTTTCTTCCAATTGCTTTCAACTCTGCCTATCCCTATTTTAGGGAGTCCTAATACAAAACACTGAAGTACCTTTAACCTTTTGCTACCCTGGAAACAGTCGTTTTAACGCCTACTGCTTACTTTCTGTTTTACTCAATTTCCAGAAATTTCACAGGCAATAAGAAAAAATCAACTGTAAGAATATTTAAAAACTATACTGGTATAAAAACCCCTTGGATCCTGAAATACTTACACACATGCTTCAGTATTAAGCCAGTGACTAGTGCTACTGACTTCAATGCTTCAGATAACACGTGCGTAATATTTGAAAAATCAGGGCCTATATTCATAAAATAAAAGTGGATACAACTCTATATTTTAACTGTTTATTAATGGAATTTTTTTAAATATTAAAAATGTCAAGACTAGCATATACAGATACAACCATATTTTTTATATATTTCATTTATCTTGTTAATTTACACTTGTTTAGCGTTTGCTGATTAGGCATTATCTTAACATGTATTTTACTGACAAATATCAAACTACATAAATAGTTTATTATCTTTTATTGAAATTTCAGATAAATTTAATCCTATTCAAAACGGTCTATTCTGTGGTTCTACCCATTATTTTATGCAACACAGATGGTATTGTGGACAGAATATTTTTTTCTTTTATTTAAGAGCTCATTCACAACACTAAAGCATTTGGCTAAGACAGAATTTTCTCAGTATTATATATTTTACAAAGCAACTTTTTTTTTTTTTTTACTTCAGCAGGAACAGCTTGGACACAGTAAAAAAAAATGTAGTAATTTGCTTTAAGAAATTAGCCATTTTCCCAGTTAGCAGAAAGTCAACAAAAAAGCAGTGAATTCCCTGCAGTAGTGGAGAACTGATAAGAAACAAAATGGGTGAGAAAAGATACTTACCTGCCTGTACAGAAGCTGTTCTTCAAAATGTGGGTGTAGACACATATTCCACTCGTATGTGATCGCCCAGCTCACTGAAGCCGCAGACCTTTCTCTACCAGCACCCATGGAAGAGACACATCTGCCCTCTGGCCCCTCCCAGGGCTATGTCAAGGCACGGGTGCTGCTGTCCTATCCAGTTCTTTCATATCAAACATCAAGCGTTGATGAGATCTCAAAATCAATACTGTATTGGTCAAACTGGTGGAATCAGAATTCAATTTCAGTTTGAGCATGAATTTTGCATGCTTCAGCTTCAGTTGGAGAATAACCAAGGAATGAGTGGGACTGAGGGAAAGGCCTACATCAGCATCAATCTCCAACTGAGATGAAATGAGTCTGTTAAGGAGCTTGCAGTAAGACCCATTAGATAGCACAATTGATAATCACTTCTTGTTGTCTTTTCTCGCAAACAGATCAATGGCCAGAATGCCTCTTTCAGTGAACATGGACCTCAGCACACTGCTCTTCAGACACCATACATGATTCTGAAAGAAATTCCTCCTGAGGTGATTGACCAAGTGGCTCTGGAGCAGCTGCGGGAATGATGTGCTCTTTGATGCAGAACTGCCAAAACTTAGCCTCCTGACAAAGCCGCTTAGAATGGCTCCACCCTGTTCATTCATATAATACAATACATTGCAATGATATTGCTGGTGAACATATGAACTGGTGTGTCTTCAATCTGCATCCAAAAAGTTATGCACACAGTGTAAATGTTCCAAAGCTCCAGGACATTGATATGAAGAAAATACATTTCCTGCTTTGTCTACAAACTGTGAACCTTCACTGCCTCCAGATGCACTCACCAACTTACCAGTAACTATGGTCCTGACTGGAAGAGGATGGGTAAAGGGAATGTCTTGGCGCACACACTGATCCATCCACCACACTCGGAACTCCTGGATGCAAAGCAGCTCTTGCCACTAAGGCCATCCAGGGACAGATGATTTAGGCAATACGCCAACTTCATCCAGCCCCCAAGAGAACAAAGGTACAATCCTGTGTGCTGGAGCATGCAAGTACATGACGCCAGATGGCCCAGTAACTTCAGACATACACAAGTCCTGGCTGAAGGGTGAAAGTGGAGAGACAGACATTGGAAGCAAGTTGTTTGAAATCATTCATTCTGTAGACATGGTCTCAGAATCTAGTAGGGCCACAATAAACTCAATTCTGTGTGTTATTACGGTTGAACTTCCTCTGTTCAGAATCTGACCCAGATGACTGAAGAAATGCAGTGTGAGTTGGACATGACAGCAGACTTGTTTCTGGACTTGACCCTTACTAACCAATTGTCCAGGTATGGAAATACATTAATTCCTCTTATTCTGAGATATGCTGCTACAATCACACATTTGGTAAGTACATACTGAGCCTAGGACAAGCCAAAGGCAAGCACAGTGCACTGATAATGTTGACCAACCACTGAGCGTTCAGAAACTTCCTATGACTCAGGAAAATTCTCACATGAAAGTAAGCACCCTAAAGATCGAGGACAGCAAACCAATTTTGATTCAAAGTACGGAGATTAGTAGCTAGGGTAACTATGCAGAATCTCATGTGTTTGTGTACATCAAGAATAGGTCTCATCCCCCCCTTTGGATATGGTGAGCAGGAAGCAGCATCAGTAAAATCCCTTTTCCCTGATGCCACAGGGGAACTTACTATATGGTCCCCGGAAGCCCAAGAGCCTGAATGTATCTGTAAACTTTGACATAGCTTCACAATTTATGCTGATTGGCAATGTGAATCTGAAGGGATGAAGAAGAATAAATTTTCCTCTCCAACATCTTTTAGAGTTATATATTTTTTTTTAATCTTAACCTCTAGTTGCCATTATAACAAGAGAGTTAGGTGCCAGATGCAAGAAGTACTCAGAACCCTGTATAGGACTATATCTGTTATCCATTCACTTTGCAGTGGGTGGTTAGGGTGTGTTATTTCTTTGACTTTCTTCATAAATGAAACAGTCATGGAACTTGCATTCTCCCTGCAGCTGAGGATTGAAGAATATCCTGCAATTTATGGGTATTCTGAGCAAACTCGACCTGAATGCTCAAATCTGAAGCCATGCACCTCAGGAGATCGTGATATGATTTAAAACCCTCATGTACAGGAGTGGAGGAATTAGTCACCCCCTAGTTGGCTGGTGATGAGAAAAGAAAGGAAGCAGAGGCAGTGTAATCTCCCATGGTTCCTGTAACAGCAGTCAGCAGGAGCAGCAGTAACCCCAGTCTGTGACTGAGGTGCCATAACTGAGGTGGGGGGAGGCTATCAGAATAGGTGACCTTGTCCTAGACTGAAACAAGCATCGGATATTGCATACTGCACAGCATCACTGGGGTTCCAAGAAGGCCACTGTGGGTAAAGGTACAACACGGGTGGCCAGTAGGAGCTAGGCCAAGGACCCATATCCCTATAATGGGAGTGGTGCCAAACGTGGTCCTGCTAGCGATTCCCAGAAGATCTTGATCATTTTCAAGAGCAGTGTTGCAAAGATGATGGAGAGGACAAAGATGTCTCTGAGCCTGACCCTGAAGAACTTTTTAAATAGTCCTCAGGCAACATAGGAGCAACCTCCAGAGGGATGAGTAAACAGCCAGCCTCATCCAAAGCCCAGAATGCAGGAGGTATTGCTACTAACAAAAGATAGAGAAGTCAACGAGTTCAGTACTGATCAGGTTCTTGAAATCAAACAACTGTACCAGAGAAGACGTTGGTACCTATGTCCAAACTGGCACTAGTGCTAGAGATGCAGCGTGCACCAGAACTGTCATCTGTACCGAAGCTAGGACCTCCAACCAACAAGCCTCTCCATACAGGCAAGCATGGTGACCTCAGCTCTGCACTCTGAACTGGAAGTGGTTGGTAGTCTTATGCACAAGAGCAACAGATTCACAACCAGGCCCAGCAGTGCCAAGGACATTGAAGAAGAGTTCATCACAGCCAAATGATCCTGAATTAGCGAAGAGTCAGAGAAAACAGGCAAAGTAACGTCAATTCTTCCTGGCACACCTTTTCAGGGGGAAACAGTTGGTGATGACACAGACTTCACTGGTACCAGTCTCAACAAATGCTCCATGGATGGGGCAGAAGTGACAGATATGACCGTTTAATTGCTCTTGCCTCAGTACTGGAGGACAGACGACAGCCCTGCTCTATGCCAAATACAGGAGGAATCACAATCCCAGTCTGCACTCCTCCTAGCTATGGAACGGCCTCAGTCTGTTGTACAAGTCCTTTTCCTTAGGAGAACCAGAGGAAAGAGCATGGTGTCTCTTCTTCCTGGGAGAAGAATGCAAATCTGACTAAACTGCAGCCCATGCTGGCTCAGATATGGACAGATTGTCACGCCCTTCCAGAGGGTGAGTCTGGTGCTGAAGCAGGCACCATGGACTACTCCAAAAAGTGCTGCCTCAAGCTCAAGTGTCTAGCCCAGGGGTCAGCAAACTGAGGCTCCAAAGCTGCATGTGGCTCTTCGGCTGCCCCCTTGTGGCTCTGTGGTGTCTCGCTCCTGGCAGACACAGTCCAAGACAGCCTGTCTGAGCCACCTTGGAGAAGAGCTGCTGGCCCTTTAAATCTCTCTGTCCTGCAGCAGGCAGCAGGGTGGGAGAAGAGGGAACTTTAAATCCCTCCTCTCTGGCCCAGGCAGGCTATGGGCTGCACCTTTGGGGCTGGGGTCCTCTTCCGGAGCTCAGGACAAACCAGGTAAGTATTACCTGGAATGAGGGGGTGGGAAAAAGGGGAAGCTAGGTGAGAGGCTGTGAGGAGCCAGAGGAAGGGAAAATGGGAGGAGGGGCTAGAAGCAGTAGGGGGAAGCAGCCAGAGGGTGGGGAGGATGGCAGTGGCTTCCCCACAGCAAGAAGCGGCGGGGGTCCAGCAGCTAAAGGAACGGGGCGGGGGAGAGGCGAGGTGAACCAGGGTGAGGCGGGCCTGATCCGGCCTGGCCCAGCAGCAGGGAGCCAGAGCCAGGGAGCAAAGCAAGGTGGGCCCAATCCAGGCAGGCCCAGCAGCGGGGAATGGGGCAAGACGGACCCAATCCTGTCCAGTCTCGGGCTGGGGAGCCAGAACAGGGGGTGAGGTGAGGTGGGTCTGATCCTGTCTGGTGGTGGGAAGCTGGAGGGGGGGCTCCACACGGGGAGGCAGGGGCCCCAGCAGCCAGATGAGTGTGGCAGTTGGGGGTGGGGGGACCAAGAGGCTACACTCTGCGGCTCTCAAAATACTTGCCTACTGCAGGAATTTTTTTAAATGGCTCTTCCTATCTTTTGCGTTGCCGACCCCTGGTCTAGCCACTTGCATCCTCTTCTTCAGTGACCTGTAGACCTTCTTTAATGTGTCCTTCCCCAAGGCACAAACACACATCAAGTATGGAGGCCACTAGTAAGAACAGCCATCCCACATAAACAGCAAGATATAAAACCTGTGAGGGCATTGCAAGGGGATAAATCCAAATAAGCTAATTCTAATGTACTACAACAACTAAGGATTTAACTGTATACACAAAAGCACAGAAAACGATGAGATGGACCTGTGAAGTAAAATACCACAGAAATGCCCCAAAACAAGCACTGCGTGGGGAAAAGGGTGAGGACTTGAAATGGCACCACCCTTACATAGCCATGAGGGGGGCTAAGGGCACCACTCCTATGGATACTGGTAGGCCAAGCTTTATGGCTTTCATGTGTTGGGCATGCGTGTCTGCAACCATTTGAAGAAGCAGCATAAATTCCTACACTGATTGTACTGTTGCTTCTAAAAGGCTGAGCAGACAAACTAAATAGATCAGGAAGGCACAGTTCCCAGTATATGGGCAAAATCTAGAAACAGATTTGCCCCACTTTTGTCTGTAAAACACACATGTAGAATTGAAAAGGTATATAAATGATTGATTATTTTAGCTTGGCTAAGAAAACATGTGATTCATAGTTTATATAAAATGTAGGTAGGTTAGCAAAATGTAATAAGGCCTTGAAAATAATATTTTCAAAAGCTAGGAGAAATGTATCATATAGCAAAACAAGTTTTAGGGACGATGCTAAGCTTGAAATGTGGCACGCTGAATCAGCAGTGACCCCTAATATACCTGTTGGAGAAAGTGGCCCAATTGTAAAATTTTGTCTAAGCAGGCCTTAGAAGGAGGTCAACTCCAAACTGCCCAAAACTGGTTTTTAGCTAAGTCAAAATGACATCATTTGTTTGTTGCATAGTATAAAAGAACCAAGCTCTCTAGGAGTATTTACCAGATCCCACCTGACCATACTGGAGCAAGCCAGGATGAGAGGGTTATCCCTGGGAATGAGTCTTCTGCGAGTATTCTGATCAAAGGCTTATGAAATGTTACTGTACAAATGTAATAACTGCGCATTGCATAAGCTGTTACACATGTTAAGAATAACTATACAAACACCATTTACCCATTAAATTTAATAAAGGACTGAGGATAACTGGTGTCGTGGTTATAACTTTTATTATTATTCTGAATTATCATAGTAATAATTTTTAAATTCCCAAAACATACAATTTTAAAAATAGTATATGGGCAAAGTTTTCACAAATGCCTAAGTGACGGGATCGAGTCATTTTCAAATACTTCTGTGTATCAAGATTGTATGGGGCAAGTGTTTGTACATTTATATCATAAAGCTCTTACAGTAAAGACTGCATCTATAGTTCAAAATACATTTAAAAAACACTCACTACACTACTATTTATACAATTATTTTCTTAGCAAAATATGCTGGAGAGAAAAACTGCTGGGGTGAATGCAGAATCTCTCTTATCCGCCTTGTGCTGTTGGGCAGCTGTGTGATATATTTCTCCCCAGTGAAAATTAAACATACGACTCATGGTAGCAAATGAAAGGAGTAGCAAGTGACAAAGGCTTTACACTACTGCATAATCAATGTAATAACAGTAAACACTGCAAATGAAAATGTGAGGAGAGAAGAGGGACTAAACTATTAAACAAAATTTCTATTTTTAAATTACTCTTGATGGACATTTAATTAAATAGGATATTTTACAAAAGAACTAATTTGTATCTAATCCAATTAGCTCTCTATTAAAACTGAATATATTACATGGGTTTTTATAAAAAGTTCAACAGTGCTATACATTTGATGAAGAAAATAAAAGGATTTAACATTTAGAAAAGGCCATACTATTTATTTTAAAGATGCAGCTCTAGGTTTTGTGCACTGCTTCTCGTGGAGAATTTATGTCTGCTTCCCATTTATGTGCTCTCTTATGGCAAAACATCATGTTTCTCCCTCTACCTCTCTGCTGTTCTCCTTTCCAAATTTCCTATTAGAGCTCAATTCTGGGAGATGCTGTGTACACTTGATTCCCATTCAAGTCAATGGGATTTGAGCATGCTCAGTAACTTACAAGATCAAGACTCTATTGTCTAACTTTAGTAACATGACCTAAGTGATTCTACGCCATCAAGGGCTATAGCAGTGCTATTAGCTTCAGACAGCGATACTCTTAGTCAGACAGCATGCCAAGCTATGCAAAAAGAATTTGAATTGCTCCATGTCTTTAGTGTTAAGCATCTGCAGTGCAACACAACTTGCTGAAATGAAAATGCAGTTACTATAACCAGACAGAAAATTACAAGTAATAAATTTCTCCCACAAAGATATACTTTTTAAATGCATGCATTAAACAAGCACTGTACATGTAATGTTCGGTGCTACACAACAGCACTAATATTTAAATTATACTTTAGGTAACAGATTACACATTGGTTTTCCTTTGTTCAGACCTGTCACACTTGATCAATGTGTCCAAATTCTGGTCCATGAAAATAAATATTTATGACGTTTACCTTTCCTTGTTTTACATACTGTAATTTTTTCATTTTCAAAGCAAGCTAGAAAAAATGCTATTCTGATAAGAACTTTCTATAGTCCACATTCTGCGTTGAGAGCACAGCAAGTAAACTTCAACAGACATAGAAAAATGATAAAAATATGACTTGATTGCTTGATGTAATCACAAATAAAATAAATACAAGACTAACATTTTTAACTGAGGAGCAGAATAATTGTGCCAACCCAATAATGCTAGACAGCTATCAGAGTGTTTGATGTACAACCTGAATCAGAAATATGACCCAGTACTATATCTATCAAGTTTCAGCATAACCATTCAGTCTGCATCCGACGCTTTTCAAAGTGCGTGCGCACACACAAAGAAAGTCAGTTACCAAAACTGTAACATTCTAGCTAACATCAGAGCTAATAAAAATCTCACTTCATTTTTCATTTCTTCTCGTCTGTGAATTTGTCTCAGGCACACTGTGTGTGTGACAACTCTTAATTGCTTCCCAATGAAGATGTGTGTGCATACATTTGGGGTTTTTTAAATGCTTAATTGGGGTCAAGGATTAAGCAACAAGGAAACTGGGAGGCAGAAGTGGAGTTGCTGAAGAAGTACAGCTGTGCATGAGCCTCTCTCAGTTGTAGGATGACATCAGAAAGAAGAGTGCAGTTCCTCACTAAGACATCTTTGGGTATGTCTGCACTTAAATAAAACAACTGTGGCTGGGCTGTGTCAACTGACTGGGGTTTGCAGGGCTCATGTAGGGTTGTAAAATGGCAGCATAGACATTCAGATTTGGGCTGGTGGCCAGGCTCTGGGATTCACTTAACCAGCTCCTGAAGTTCATTGAAACTGATAGGTTTTGAGGGAAGTTAGCATCTAGCAAAACTGGAACATAAGTGTGCATTTATGGTCTATATAATCTCTGTGATAGAAGATACCACTAGAAATGCCATGTTATTTCCAGCTGCTCAGAGAGAAATTTGTGAACTACGTTAGAGGAGGAAAAACATATTCTACACAGTACAGTACATGTAATTGATACACAGAGTGAAAGTCATGAAAACAAAAGTTTAACAAAAACAAATAGTGAATTTAAAAAAAAAAAAACTCTCTCTTTCGGAAAGTCTGTTTGACCAATCAGAGATATTTTCATGGTGCTTTATGAGAAAATGCAACATTCAAAACATAATTCTGGAGGGAATTCATTGTAATGTAAAAAACAAACATACTGTCAAGTGCAGTAAATACCCTTACAGAGAGTTAATTCACATCAAAATTCATGATCAACTATTTTATTTTAGAATTAAAAGATTACATTGCCAATTTGAATCAAATTACTATTTACTGTCTAATGGCTGTTTATTTTTAATGGAGGAGAATTTTAGCATTCATTAAAGAATAAAAGCAAAAAATTAAAATAAGCACCTACCTGTAATATCGAGACTGTAAATAGGTTGAACAAACAGTCTTTGATACATGGCTGGCAGACCCAAAGTCTATTACTTTAACCCGGTATGGCTGCTGGACAGGATCCACCAACATAATGTTCTCTGGTTTGAGGTCAGCATGGATTAAACCAAGACTTTTTAATTTTTTCAGTGCAGTGGCCACCTGTTGCAGAATAGGCCGTATTACTTTTAGTTGGAGAGGGCTGAATTTGTTTTGCTTCAGAAAGTCATACAAATTCTGTTCCAACATCTCAAAAACCAAGCAAGTATGGTTATGATGCTGAAAGCATTCATAAGCTCTCACAAAATTAAACTCATCAGCATTTTCAGTACTTAGTCTTGCTAAAATGCTCACTTCTATTTGACCTTGACGTGCATAAGAAGGATGATTCTTCAGAATTTTGATGGCAACAATCTCATTTGTCCCTCTTGTCCAACATTTTACTACTTGTCCAAAGGTCCCTCGTCCAAGGAAATCCAGGACCTCATAAGTATTTTTCATTGAGCACAACACCTCATGCTGTACTAACTGATAATCTCCATCTCCACTGGCACTACTCTGTTTTGAAGTTGCAGTAGTTGTCACAACCGTCACCGGGTTTCCCATATTTGCTTGCAACATTGCAGGTAATATAGACAGTTCATCAACAATCTGCATTGCGCTACTTTGATTATTCAACTCTTCACTCTTGCGCTTCAATCCACATCTCTGCGATCTATCCAGTAAATCTAACCTGGTTTCTTGTGTACCAGTCTGAGGTTCCTCAACTTGAGGGGGCGGCGCCTGTGCTGCTAATACATTTGTAGCACCTACAGTATTTTTTAAAGCAACTGCACTTGTCTGCAACAAAAAGTTCTGTCCTCGAGGTCTGTCAAATTGGTTCTTAGTCTGAAAATAGGTACTAATCCTGTTCGGAGAATGAGCAATTCCAAAGTTTTTACCATTCACATAGATCTGTGGGTAGATTTTTTCATGGTACACACAATTGCTTGGCTCTACTTTGAGTTTCTTCACACTACAAAAGGCACTTGACTGGGTTTGATAAACATATGGTGGATAGACCAAGACTTGTGAGGCCATACCTGAAGAAGGAAGGTGGCAGGGACGGGAAGGGAAGAAAAAAAAAAAAAAGAGAAAAAAAAATCAGTAACAATTTAAACAATTTAAAGTTTGTAGCAATTTCTTCCCCTGAGAACTTAAGAACACTCAAGTTAACCATTTCAGCTTGCTGTTAAACAGTTTGATTACCACACTGCTTCCATTCTCCTCCAATATGTATAATGCATTCACTTCTACCGTTCAAATTTCAACAATTTAGAGTTACTGTACATTTCAAACTGATCTTACAGCAGCTCAAAAACTCCAACTTTTTTGGGACAGGGAAGCTAACCTTCTTGTGCTTCACAATCTAAGCTTTAATTAAAAGAACCATCTAGCTTTCATGGAGGTAAAGATAACCTTCTGGTTATGAAGAGAGAACCACCTTGATGCAGTTACGTCTCCCTGAGTCCAAGGATAGCCTGCAACAATCGCTCTGGCATGAGCATATCCTAATATCCTGAAGTATTAACTCAGCAAACTTAAAATGTCAACAATCCTACCATTTCACTATGACAAAAGCATACATGAAAGAGGGATGAGCGACAGATGACATCACCGGGTTGCCAGGTGTCCAGTTTTCAATCAGAAAATCCTGTCGAAAAGGGAACCTGGCAGTGTCCAGCCAGCACTGCTGACCAGACATGAAAAGTATGGTTACCTGAAGTAACTGGCTTCCACCACTGAAGGCAGGAAGAGAAGGAATTGCTCTCTGTTCGGCTGCAGTGCTGATGCCTGACCGAGAGCAACAGCTGACTTCAGGACCAGTTTCCAAGAAGCAGCTGCTATATACCCCCACTTCTGCCCTGCTGTGCCCCAACTGCCTTGACTGTGGTCCCTCATTATGAGGACTGAGTCCTTGCTCCAGAGACCAACCTCTCTGTGTACCAACTGGGCAGGCTGTGGCAGTAGGAGAGTCCAGAAGGAGGGGGAGGGACAAACAGGGGTGGAGAACAAGCAGTGGAGGGCGGGGGAGAAGAGTGAACTGGAGGCAGGGCCTTGGGGGAAGAGGTGGGAGGGGATATTTGCTTTTCAGCTATTAGAAAGTTGGCAACCCAGAGACATGCACAATCTGCTGTCAGTGCTATCTTGTGTTGGTGCATCAAGTAAGTGAGACATGGGTTGTGTGTCCAGGGCTTGCAATACCATATATATATACACATATATTTATTTGTGCGTGCATGTGCGCACACAAATTAAAAACTCCCAGATCAATTTATAAATTTAACACAATCTAATCCTATTACAAAATGTAAATTATTACCATGCTTCTGAACTGTTCTCAAAATTAGCAAACAGAAAATCCCAGATATTCGTTGCATAGATAAAATATACAGTTTATCTAACTGTATAGTACAGTAAGATGTCCTATAAAAATACAGCTGCCTGTAAACCTTTTAAACGTACTTCATTAGCCAACATTCCAGGGAAATTCCACAGGAGGTAGCTTTACACAGACACAAAGGTACAGTATAAACAAAAAGGACAGATCTGATCTGCATTATGCGCTGCATCAAGTTAAAATCCGTCATGTTTTCAAGGCCTTAAATAACACTATCCTAGTCTGTATCTCTAACTTCGTCTCTTATTACATCCCTGAACTGCATTGCCTCTGCTCTGTAAATGATACCAGCCTCAATGCCTCATTCACCTGTTCCTCGACAACAACCCCCTTGTTAATAACACACCTTCCCCAAGAGAGTGGATACAAGTGTTTTTAAATGAGATTTTTTAAATTTAAATTCAATGTTTTTCCTTTTAATTATTCAGTTATGACAACCTGTGTGTTAAGGTTTAAACTTACTATAAGTTATTAAATTATTTACATTAAATAAAATATTAAGCAGGAGATGGTTGCTGCCAAAGTTATAAAGTTAAGCCACTGAATTGGTAGAAGTCACTGTCTAAGCACAGAGAACACAGTTTCCTGAAGCGCTAAACCAGTTTCAGACAGCAGTCTTTTCTGTAGGTGCAGAGGAAATATTTCCTTCATGTGAGTTTATTCAACTAATTCAGGTTTAGTGGTTAGTTCAAAAGTTGAAAAACCATTTAGAAGTTTAAAAAGCAGAAAAGCTTATTTTCATCTTCCAATCTATGAATAAAAACAGTGTAAAAGAGCTACTAATTCTAAAATCCTGAGGGACATAGTAACCTGAAACAATCCGTTCAACTCACTAACTACAGATATGTCTTTTGTTTAATAAATCTGGTTTAAATGCAAAACATGTTTTCATAAACTTTTTTCCTTATGTCTGGCACTTTTAAGGAAGTTTTATGTAACAAACTGAAATGCTGTTTTATGCATTTTTAATTGAACTCTAATTTCCATTGAAATAGAGCCAGATAAAAATGAGTAAAAATGTATCTAGTAAACAAAAAAATAAATAAAAATGCATCATTCACCATTTTCTAATAATAAAAAATGTAAAAATTAAGAATCTGGATAAATATAAATTAAGCTATACAATTCCTTAAATTAATGTTAATATAGTTTATCCTCCTACCGAGCAAAGGGGAGCAACAAATGTATTGTAACGGTTGTATTTAATTTAAAATTAACATTGTAATAGTTACCAACCAAAAAGATTCAGCCTCGCTTTAGGAAACTACCTACGAAGTGCAAATGCAAAATAAAATTAAAAATAATTACCTGAATCAATTCTTCCTGCTTGCTGATTTAAATCACGATTTAAAATTTTGATTAAAAATCAATCCACCCTGGCCCAAATATAGTCCACCAAGCCATTCAATTCTCTCCTAAAGACTCACTTCAATGATACCTGCCACTAGTGAATCAGCCAGAACTCCTAGTCACTCCTCACTAGAGCTTTCCAGCATCTCATCCACTCCACATTTGCACTGTTCAAACTCATCAGGTCGCAGACAATATATTTTATCTTGTACAGCACCAAGCATACTGTTGACGTATAGTAAATAAATAAGTTCTTTGGGCACAAAGGTTCTCTTTTACTATGTGTCTCAGTACAGTGCTTAACAGAATGGAGCCCTGATCCTAACTGGGAACTCTGGGGAGGGCTGTAATAGAAAACCAAAGATGGTTTTGGTCTAAAATGCTGCTGCTGGTAGATATTAATGTTTTATTTGATCACAGGATTCTGGCAAATCAATACACAAATTCTGGCCTATTCTTCTGGCTTCACAGGTTATAATGCTATCAATTTCTGCCGACCAATTTTGTTGTCTTCTTGAACTGCTGCTACTGCTCCTCCTCCTCACCCCTGGACAAACTTCACAACATTCCCCAGTCAATACTTTATAGTTCACCGTACAATTTTTAAAATTCAAACATGGCATAGGAAGTATTAACCCTGGGCCAGCACTGTATCAGGACTTCATGAAATGAATTGGACTAAATAAACCCTAGCCTACAGTAATGTGAAAAAGTTAATGAGCAAGGTTCTTAAGGAACATGTTAAATTCCTACTAGTTAAGTTAAATTCTTATTTCTGCATTCCTACACTAACTCAAAATTTAACAGACAAGAAGTCCAAAGTGAACGAATGGGAAAAAGGAAAAAAAAAATTATGCAAGTTTCTACCCCTACAATCATTTCCATGTGATACACTGGCCCTACAAAAGGAAGGCCGAAAGGATATATTACCAAAATATTTCCATCTAACTTTCACTGTCACAATAAAGATTAGTCTGGATTTTCAATCAGGAAATAGAAACAACCATTTCTTGTCCACCATATCTTTAAAAGCTAGAATAATCACGTCACAGAAAGTAGAGGTGAAAAGGTCCATTTCATGCCACACCAATGCAGGAGTGGTCCCTAAGCATACCCCTCCCCCACCCCCCCATCAAGTTTAACTGATTCCGTTGATTGGCCCATACCTTCCAAAACTCATCTCTTAGTTCAGCCACCCAGAGTACAACGAGGAACACAAAAGCATACACACCCTCATAGCTTCACCGATTTCAATAAGATTATAATTTACACAAGCAAAGGATCACCTCCTCTCCTCAGTGAAATCCAGTACCCATAACCATTGTGTAATATTAATACTTAATAATATCCATATTGAGCACAAAGCTTGTGACAGTGGATATGCAAATGGTAGCATAAACCTCATACCTCTTACGCCACAAGCAGCCAGAGAGAAAATGCTAAACAAGTAACAGCAGAATGATGAGCCCTTCCTGAATGTCTTGCTACACAAAGAAATACAGGCTTTGATAGCCTTTCTGGTTGTTCAGGGTTAGATTACAGGGTATTACTAACCAATTTAGATAATTTAATCACATCTCTCACTTGATTTGCATGATGGGAGGGTGGGTCTCTAGGAAGTTTGAAAAAACATTTCCCCCCTCTGAGAAGATGGTGCTCAGTATATAATTGTAGAGGAATTATCTACATGCCTTTTTTTTTTAAAACTCCAAAAAGCTCAATTTATAGTGAAATAAATCCTCATAAGAAGTCTGGGATCACTGAAGTGACTACTACTTTTTTTAATCAAGAGTTGTACACATTTATATGAACACGGTTACAAATGAAGGGGGAAAGGAAAATCTAATTTAGGTTCTGATTTTAAGAATCAAAATTCTGGATTACTAGTGCTCCTACTCCAAAGCTCATGATTACAGTGACAAGAGGTCATGAGAGAAAAATTTGCTCTCCTCTCCCCTTTCCCCCCGCCTTCATCATTGTGGCATGTGCCACTATTTCCAACACCAGACAAGGACCCCAATGTTTCCATTTTCTCACCTCCATGGTAAATAACAGCTTGCGAATTATTAAAACAAATTGACCTGGATATGATCGATTGCAGGGATATTTTACATTAACTGTTTTTGTCCCATATGTTCAGTCATGCTTACAAAGAATTAAGATTGGATTAGACAGAAGTAAATATTAGTAGCAGGAGTCAAAACTGACTTCAGTGTGGCAGAAAAAAAGCATAAGCACAGGCAGCAGGAAACTAGCCCCTCTGGCCCTTCCACCTTAGGCCTCACTTCACTCTGCCGCAGCTCTGGCACTCCTCTCCCTCCCCCACTCTTACCAGCCAGCTGGCACCTGGAGCAACCCTATGTCCTGAGCTTAGGCCAACCAGAGAAGCTCTGAGCCCCACCACAGGCCACATGCAGTAAATGGGGGGCAGGGGGGAATGTAGTAGAGGAGGTGACCCAAGCATCGTGCGATTGGTTGGCAGTGACTGCACCATGGAAAACTAAGTCTCCCTTGCCCTACTACCGGTATATCTGCCACCTGAATGTGAGGCAAAAAGCCTTACAGGAGACAGAATAATTTTGGAAAGCACAACAATCTATTGCCAGACATCATGTGTATCTTACTGCAAAAATAAAAGCCCTTGAGGGACTCATATGTGAAACCCTTTTGCAAATGACTGTGTTCTACTTAGTCATAATGAAATTAATTTTAGATTATCTTCAACAGGCTCTCAGACACAACTAATCAGTTTGGATTGACCATATGCCTGGAAAAAACTGAAGTCCTCATTCGAACAGCTCCATCAACCACCACCACTGAGCCATATATCACCAATGATCGTACGAAACGGAAGAATGTCAGTCACTTTCTACAGCTTGGCACTACCATCTCAAGTGATGGTACCATGGATCAAGAAATAGAATGTGAAAGGCAAGCCAGGCTTTTGGAAGACTTTGCCACCAGATACTCAAGCAGCATGCAATCAGACTGCCAACAATACTGATATATTATGCACTAGTGATAGCAACCCTTTACATGATTGTGAAACACTGACAATTTACCTTAGACATACCGTGCAACTTGAAAAAAATCACATATGCTGTCTTTGCTCCAGTCTGAAGATCCACTAATAAGGCGAAGTGTCAAATGTTAACATCCTTGAAAGAGGAAAAAATAACCAGTATCAAGGCAATGATTATCAAAGCTCTGCTCCAATGGACAAGTCCAATTATCAGAATGGCAGTCTATAATCACCCAAAAGAAGTTCTCTCTATGGTGAGTGAAACTCAGAAAGCATAGGAAGGGCAGGCCAATGTAAATGCTTCTAAAACATTATTAAATCTCAACTCATGAGGCATAGATTATTGACAATTTCTAAAATAGAGCAAAAGATACACCTGAATAGGCAGCAACTACCTCAAAGTATTTACAACCTTTATTGAAAGACAGGTATCAAAAACTGATTGATAAAAGAGCAAAGCATAATGCTGAGTTTTCAGAGGAAACCTAGTGTTCCTATGTGATAACTATATATGACCTTGCTCCTTACAGATTGGATGACACACCCACAAGAGCAAAACACAAGATGTTGTGATAGCATTGTTGGACACAACGGAACATATCTATCAAGGTGAAAAAAGAGTAACACATTCTTCCCAACTGGTGTATTGAAAATTCAGAAGTATTCTTATTTGCATAATTCAGTCTGACGGTATGCATATTCCATTTCTGAAGCTAATACACATGAGAAACAAATGTTTTATTTTATGAATTGTAACATTTTGACAGCAAAACTACAACTATGATTTGATTTATGAAAAGCATAATTCATGTTTACTGTAAGAAAACATTTATTTTAATAATTAGTGGAATACGATGACTGTTCAGATATCAGAAATTATATACAGAATTTTCAGTTTTTCAGGAAATTTCACTCTTGACAATATACTTAGTTCTTATAGAATCTTAGGGTTGGAAGGGACCTCATGAGGCCATCTAGTCCAAGCCCCTGCGAAAAGCAGGACCATGCCCACTAAATCATCCCACCCAGGATTTTGTCTAACCAGACCTTAATTATCTCCAAAGATGGAGATTCCATCACCTCCCTAGGTAACCCATTCCAATGCTTCACCATCCTTCTAGTGAGAGAGTTTAGCTAATATCCAACCTCGATCTTCCCAGCTGCAACTTGAAACCATTGCTCCCTGTTCTGTCCTCTGTTACTACTGAGAACAGCCTAGCTCCCTCCTCTTTGGAGCAACCCTTCAAGTAGTTGAAGGTTGCTATCAAATCCCCCCTCAGTCTTCTCTTCTGCAGGCTAAAGAAGCCTAGTTCTTTCAGTCTCTCCCCGTAACTCATCTGCCCCAGCCCCCTAATCATTTTCATTGCCCTCCGCTGGACTCTTTCTAATTTGTCAACAAACTTTCTGTAGTGGAGAGCCCAAAACTGGACACAGTATTCCAGATGTAGCCTCACCAGTGCCAAATAGAGGGGAATAATCACCTCCCTCGATCTGCTGGCAACACTCCTGCTGATGCAGCCCAATATGCCATTGGCCTTTTTGGCAACAAGAGTACACTGTTGACTCATATCCAGCTTCCCGTCCACCATAAACCCCAGGCCCTTTTCTACACTGCTGCTACTTAGCCGACCGGTCCCCAGCCTGCAGCAGTACATGACATTTTTCCATCCAGGTCTCCCTGAATCCTAACCCTGCCCTCCAGCGTGTCTACCATTCCCCCCAGCTTGGTGTCATCCACGAATTTACTGAGCGTGCAATCTATCCCATCATCCAGATCATTCATCAAGATGTTGAATAGAACCGGCCCCAGGACCAGCCCATGGGGCTCTCCACTCATTACCAGTTGCCAACTTGACATTGAGCCATTGATTCCTACCTGCTGAGCCTGATGATCTAGCCAGTTTTCAATCCACCTTATGGTCCATTCATCCAACCCATATTTCCTTAACTTGCTGACAAGAATGTTGTGGGAAACCGTATCAAAAGCTTTGCTAAAGTTGAGGTATACCACGTCAACAGCTCTTCCCTCATCCACAAATCCAGTCATCTCATCACAGACGGCAATCAGGTTGGTCAGGAACAATTTGCCCTTGGTGAATCTATGCTGACTGTTCCTGATCACTCTATTTTCCTCCAAGTGTTTCAGAATGGATTCTTGGAGGACCTGCTCCAAGATTTTTCCAGGGATTGAGGCGAGGTTGATCGGTCTGTATTTCTCCAGCTCCTCCTTTTCCCTTTCTTGAAGACAGGTGGCACCGCTCAGGCTCCCCCCGCTGGCCCCGCCCTCTGGCGCCACAAGAGCCGCATGCCTGCTGGCCATGCATCCCCACTGGAGAGTGGGGCCTGCAGGGAAGAGAAGCCGCAGTACATGTGGCTCCTGTCCCCTGCTGGCCCTGCCCCCCTGCTAGGGAGCGCGGCCAGCAAGGGACAGGAGTCCCGCACATGGGTGCGAGGCCAGCAGGGAGGAATCCGTGGCCCCACCCCTGGCACCTGGTGAGGGTGCAGTGGGCAGGGCTGGCACAGGTTGCCGACCCCTGGCCTACAATTTCACAGTGTTTTTAGTACCCCAACCATATTTGACAAACATATTATCTCTAGTGACCAGGAATGCATTTTGCCTTTGCACTTCATTAGGAAGCTTTCTGGGGGGTTGTTTTGTTTTCAACTTACCAGTAAAAACTGTTTCCCAAAGCAAATACACAAAGCTGAAGTTGGTATTTTGAGACAATTTTTCCTTAAGTACTCTCCAAAATGCCACAGAACCACCCAGTTTATGCAGGTTCTGAATATGCAAATTGCTGCATCTGCTAAATCTACAGATCCATTTTAGAAGTCCATTTGTAATCATGGACCTTACCATTGGCAAAAAGAAAACTATGCCTTTTCTGTAGTTCATTTCCACACCTACCTTAAATAAAACCTGTCCATTCAAAACCTATGCCTTCACCAGTAAAAAGCGTAGTTATGAAAGCAAAAATTCATATACAACAAAAGAATATAATAAAACACTATCAGAAGTGAGGTAGTTATAACCTTTAGTGCAGGGCAATTGTTTCAAAGGCTTACCTAGCAACCGTTTCTAATACACAATAATCTGAGTAAAGATGTAAATATTGAAACAGAAATTTAAACAAACCTGTTAAACCCCTTCACATTTACCTACTTTGCACCAACAGTTAAATAACAAAAAAATAAATAAACAAAAACAAAAAACACCAACTGCTCCCCCTCAAAAAAAGTTAGCATACCTCATTTCATTTACTTGAAAGAAGGCTCTCTTACAATGTAACACTACATTAGAGATCAGAAATTTATACTTTTAATATGATCATGATGCCTTCTGAATCCTTATATTTACTATCATTTTTTATTGTTCCACTTGTAACATTCCATTTTAAAAGTTTACAACTGTTATAATAATCTCACAGAAGTTCTACTGAAAATCTCAAAAGAAAAAAAAATGTCAATCACAGAGATTTACTTGTCAATTATAACAGTACATAAGACAAAGTTACAATTTAATTGTTGGAGTCTTTGAAAATGACCATATACTTATGTAAAATTTAATGTACCTTAATTTAAGTTTTGGAAAGGTAATCCTACCGCATCACAAAACTTGTAACTGTAAAAACACATCAAATTCTCTTTGTGTTTCAATACGTTATTTAGAAAGTGTAAAATATTGCTAAAATACACAAACACTTTATTTTATGTAAGTCCTTCAAGTCCTTTCTCAACAGGTAGTGTACTAAGGCCATGAAACTTTCTTAACTTGCAGGAAACCATTCTTGCCCAAGTTAGTGGTATTGAGCAATGGAACTAACACAACAGCATGCTGTGGAAATCAATACACAGAGTCCGTCAGCACCATAAAACTGATTCATCCAGGTTTCTCAGAACATAGGACTATGCACATGCTCAAACACTTTGCTTACAGATCTAGGCCTTGATTCAGAATTCACAAGTAACCAAGGAAGTTTTATATAAAACAGCTGTGTTTGTTTTGCAACTCGGTGAACAGAATATTTTTATCATCCAACAATTGGGTTAATGAAGCTGCTTTGCTAATTTATTTCTTTTAAGTGTTAGGAGAGAATCTATTCTCCCATGAATGAGTGTTAATTCCAGTAAATAGCGAGAATCATGTATATTACCCCTTACAATGTAAGCACTCACTTAGGTGTTTTCCTGAATCAGAGCCTACATTTCTGTTAAACTACAATATTATTTTTCATTACGTTCTCATTTTATCACTTCTGGAATAGCTAGAGCTCCAACACAGGCTTCATTACGCATTAAATATATGTATGATGGACATATATTTAAAATGTATTTCAGATACTTATGGAGATTTCAGTAGCAACTCCATAGGTAAGCTGTGTTGTAACTGCCATAAAGCAAACCTAAAATCCCTATGTCGCAATTTAGAGATTTAATTTAGTCTGCAAATTCAACACAATAATTCCTAAAACCATAACATTTTTATTAAGTTTTGCAAATTAAACTTTTTAAAGGAATTCCTTTTTAAAATGTTTCCCTTTATCTCGTTGGCTCCTCTAGCTGAACAATGATAGTCCTGACAAACTCCAAATTTCCCCCTCTCACTCACCCAGACAGATAATATCACAAATCAGCCAACATAATTCAGGGCCATTACACTTGTATTTCCCTTCAGTGGCCCAGTAAGGGTACCCACCTTCAGGCTTCCAGTTTCCCGCCTGTTGCCTCTCTTGGCTGTAGACATGCATCTATCCCACACTGAAAGGTTTATTTCTGGGCTGCACAGTTCCATGCCTTTACGGTGTATATCCCAGCATAGACAGGTTGCTCTATCACACCTGCTTGCTTTCTCTTCAGAGACAGTTAACTGGTGAAACAAACAAGGAGTCCTGTGGCACTTTTAAAGACTAACAAATTTATTTATCTCATGAGCTTTCCTGGGAGAAAATCCTACTTCATCAGATGCTTGAAGGTGGAGAATTTACAGAATGAGAGGAAAATAAATGCAGGGAAGTGTAAGACTTCCCCATTCTGTAAATTCTCCTTCTTCAAACATCTGACAAAGTAGGATTTTCTCCCACTAAAGCTCATGCGATAAGTAACTGTGTTAATCTTTAAAAGTATCACAAGACTCCTTATTTGTTTGTTGAACTAGATTGACATGGTTACCCCTTTGGAACTGGCACCAATCCCCATTACCATGTGCGGGAGGGGGCCTGTGTTACAAGTTTGTACTGAGCCTGAAAAAATTATGCTTGGGCCCTGGCCCCCACTGCACCCCCACTTCAATCCTCATTTCTCCATGCTCTCTTACATAACTCAGCTCCATTTCCCTACAATCCCATGTTTGGACATGCACCTGCCACCCACATCCCTGCTCTCCCTTTAAATTAGATACATCTATAGGGTGTTTGGTGTTGAAAGAATTTGAGCACCACTCAACGTGGAATATGTTCTGTAATGCTGACTCCAAACCTGTATTCTTGCCTAGATTACTAATCTAAGCAATAAAGCTTTGTAATTGTGTACAGATACAACCATGCAGCTGCTTAACTAATCTGATGGATAGAAACAGACCTGAGGCTAGCCACTAAAGCTGCTCATTCCATTGAGAATAGTGCTTCGACATGATCTTCAAGCTGCAGACTTGTCACACCATAACAGTGAGAGACAGAACCAGGCAGTCCTTTAGACAGGGTTCTCTGATTAATAGAAGAACCTACTACACTGTGCCAAAGTGAAAAAATGCAGAGGAGAAGGGAGAGCGTATTGACAGACCCTCAGTCACAGACCATCAGGCACTGGGTCGCAGCACCCCGTTTCCACCGCCAAAAGACTGGAATGCATTCCTCAAAGATGTAATTGCTGGGTCCCAGACATAAGTGATTTTTTTCAACTGGGTCCCAAGGAAAAAAGTTTGAAAACCACTGCTCTAGTACACTCCAGAAAAAACCTAGAAACCTTCTCACATCAAGCCTGTGGAAATTTGCCAACATAGGCAGGCTGACTGGGGAAAATCTTTTGGTATGGCAATTAGCTTAGTCTGATGCAAGTTTACTTTGGAAGAAATGAAGGGCAAGATTTTTGGGTACATTAAAGCAAAGATCCAATCTGCAGAAGGTCCCCTAACATCGTGGAGTCTGCCATAGCAATGCCCACATACGTACACAACAGCCAAACAAATGGACTGTGTCTAGGGTAACCCAAACACTAGTCAAATCTTTACTGTCAGATTGGCCCCTACGAATCACTGGCCACCAGCACAATTCTAGGCACCATGAGGTGCTTTAATCGCCAACAGTAAGGCAAACCAGGAGTATGAAAGAGACACAAATTCATCTTTGCCACTTCCTGTTCAGTCTAGTGACAAACAGCTCAGGCGGAGAAACCAGCCCTTTGAAATATGTCCGTAGTATCACCTTAACCTTGTAGATAATAGTATACGGTGGGCCAGTCTTTATAGTCTGAAGTTCACCACCCTGTGCCACTAGAAAAATCAACAGATATACAAAACTTGAGCATCTCAGACAAAACGACTCCAAAAGAACTTTCATTACTTTTTGTTGTATGGGGGGGAGGTGTTTAAAATGCTTAATACATCAAACCCTGCACAAAGAACATTACAAGGGATGGCAAATAATCTGATATACTTTTCATGCATTTATGACAGATGGAAATAGCTACCAACTATCCACTGAGAAAATATCATGTTTATCTTAAAAGAGCGAAGGTGGTAGTTAAGCAGTTTTTGTGCACGAGGCATCCAAAAAACCAAACCACAAGCTTCTCCCTCCCAATCTAAGTCTGAAGGCCTCCTTTTGAGACACTAGAATGACATACATCTGCTCACCATGCCTTTAGCTCTAGCTCCTGCAAAGGCATGTTCAGGGGAAGGAGGACTCCAGACTGCAAAGCTGAGTCTGAGTGATCATCTATGGCCAGACTGCTAGGAGCAACCATGCTCAAGCTATTTGAGGCTATTAACATCAACTTTTTAACTCTGAAGTTCGCTTTTGATTTTTGCTACCAAAGTGCTTGATTAACAATACTGGGCAGCAAAGTCAGTCACCCACTATAAGGGATTGTAGGAGGTTTTAAATATGAGAACCCAAAATTATAAATAGGATTATTTTTCTTTTGCAAATACCTGAACCCATCCACCAATCAGGAGGACAACTGCAATAACATATTAAGCAGATAGACTATTAAAAAATATGACATCAGTAACATCCTCCCAACTAAAAGCACTCAAAATCCCTGTAATCTCTTTTGCAAGTATTTACTGTTATTAGTCAAATAGGTCAAAGTCAGCCAGAAAACATTTCAAATCTGTGTCTCAAATCTGCATCCAAGACAGACAATACCTTCAGCAAATGTTCAATACATGTACCTTACCTAATTTCTCACATGAAGCTCTGTTCTTTTCAGCCTACATTAACTGCAGAGATGTTTAAGCTAACTGTCTTTTTCAACAGCAAGCAAAGTGTACTGGATTTTTAGATGCAGTTTAGAGTTGCTGTAGGGTTTTGCAGTTGCCATAGCAAGTTCCAAGACTGTTTTAATAGTAAAATTAAAGGACTTGTTCCAAGAAAGTAGATTTACTGGTGAAAATTATGCTAAATGCATCTTTGGCCCCACTCCAAACAAATGCATTAATATTTGCAGGAGTGGGGCCTTAGTAGTGGTCTTTGTAGATTCCTTTCAACAAACCATTAATAGTTATTAAAATTCTCAGTATTCCATATACGCAAGTATGCATATTTCTAAAAACTCAGTATAAAGATTACTAACTTGACTTAATTAAGTTGTCACCCTCCTATATGCATACAAGAGTATATCATTTTAAATGTCAAGGTCTGTATAACTGTCCAGCTGTATTGTAGACAACCTACCTAGAAAATACACTGATCAATACTATTACTGTTAAATAGTTGCATATGACAAAAATATTTCAAATTTTAGACAGTAAATAAGATACTGGATTTTTTACAGAGAGAGATTGGAATGTGTAAAAATAAATACATAATGCAACTAATTTTTTCCACAAATATTTTATGCAATAAAAGCAGACAAATAAGTAGCATGATCATAAGGTTTTTAGTTATAAAGTGGAGAAAAATGTATCTTCATAATTTTTTTTAAAATGTTAAATCCCATATCTTTTTAAATAAAAAATAACAGCACTATACAAATAGTTGAGGTTCTTCATAAATACAACTATTCAAGCATGCTTAAAAACTAGAAATTTAAAGGTGCTGAGCGAAGGAAAGAGAACATATGTGTTGTTCTCCTTCCTCCACACATGACCTCCCAAAACTTGTAATTCTTTTTAACCTGAAAATCATCAAAAGTGTCAAGTTCAGTTTCCAGGATAAAAGTCAAGCAAGGAAAAAATGTTTTTAAAAATCTTAGGCCTGCTTTATACATGAGAAAGCAACAGAATAAAAATAAATAAATATGGGCAGGTAACACAAACCCTTCTGAGCTTTCGTGGGTAAAATCTCACTTCATTAGATACATGAAATGGAAACTACAGTATTAGAAGGGGATGTATAAATGCAGAGAAGGGTAACCCACAAGGTCAGTTCAGATTTTTTCAGTGTAATTGCTCTTTTCTGTGCAAAGAATCAACACCAGCAACTACAGAAACACTAAGGCAAGAACCTATCCCTGCAACAAACCCTGTTGCCAACTCTACCACATATCTACTCTAATAGCACCCTCAGAGGACCCAACAAAACCAGCTACTCCATTAGCGGCTCATTCACCTGCTCATCCACCAATGTGATATATGCCATCATGTGCCACCGATGCGCCTCTGCTTTATATATTGGCCAAACTGGACTGTCTCTGCGCAAAAGAATAAATGGATACATATCAGAAATTAAAAATGATAATATTCAAAAACTAATAGGGAACACTTCGAACTCCCTGCACATTCTGTGAAAGACATGATAGTTACAGCTCTTCAACAGAAAAACTTCAAATCAATATTCCAAACAGAAACTGGAGAGTTAGAATTCATATGCAAATCTGACACCATTAATTTAGGTCTGAACAGAGATTTGGCCTGCCTCTCTGATTTTACTCTCTATTAACCTTCCTATCTTTTTATCTCTTGTTCCATACTGTTTGTAAGGAACAAGACAACTTGCTTGGTTTGCTGAAAAAATCTGAACTGACCTTATGACTTACCCTTCTGTGCACTTATACATCCCATTCCATACTGTAGTTTCCATTTCATGCATCTGATGAAGTGGGATTTTACCCATGAAAGCTCATGCGATAAATACATGTGTTAGTTTTTATAAAGTGCCACAGATTCCTTGTTTGTTTTGCTGAACTAGACTAAAACGGCTACCCCTTTGGAACAAACCCCCCATATCACTTTTGTGAGTCACCATAATATTATCTATACCGAGCAGAATTTAGTGTTCATTAATAATCATTCCAGAATAACATTTTTTGCTTATTCAATACTTTCTTTTACAAAGATATCAAAGTAAGTATTTTATTATAAAACTTAGTACTAATAGAGTACCTCACATTTTTGAAACACCGTATAAACATTAACCAGCTAATTATATCCAAGGAACCCCAAACTTCTTTACAAAGCAGCAGGGTAGTATGTGATATTGCAGCAACTGCAGATTTTTAATTATTATTTAAACAAGTTTCTTTTAAAAGAAAAACTTATTATTTAAAATAGAATCTGAATTTAATATACTATATATGAAGGCCTAAACTTACTACAATCTCTTAAAGCACTTAAGTAAAAAATAAATATACTGAATCTATAAGCCTCTATCAAGACTCCTTTTCTAGAAATAGAAAAAAATCAGGGGAAAAAAAATCTAACTTTGGAGGTCAAGCTCTATAAATACGGCACTATAGTGTAAATAAGCAATATGTCATTCATCATCTTTTTACATACTAAAAATGTACAAATACATGTGTGAAAATGCTAAGTTATACAATTGCTTATCAAATGTATATAGCTATTGGGCACCTCCTAGGTAACAAAAAGACCATATCTAATGTAAAGGCACTGTTTACTTGTAAATCAACATGTTTTAATGGTTATATCAACCAATGAGAATGTACTTTTCTCTAGAAAACAAGTGAAGTAGAAATGGAAAAGTTGATTAAAATTGATTTAAATCGAGGCTTTCCACTTAGTGATTTAAATCAATCCACACTGAGAAACACTAGACTAATGTGGCAGCCATTAAGCATGCAGTAATAAGTCATCCACAGCCTGTGTCATTCAAGCCTCTTTCATCAAGAAAGAGTAATGTCGGCCGGAACATAAAGCTGGAAGCAAACCACTTCAGTTTTCAAGGCACTTCTTGACATCTTGAACCATAATTTAGACAGTCAGTAGAACAGGGTAAAAAAAGACTTGGGTTCAGCATCTGATCAAAAAAGTCAGTTATGCCCCTGTGTACAAGACAGGGTTAAGGGGAAGAAAGGAAAATGTCTACACAGTTTTTAGTAGAATTGGGTACAATGCCCACACCAGCCTGCTGCGGAACTCAAACTCACATTCATGTGGACCCACTAGCTCACAAGAGTGATGGTATCTTTGTATTCTTCTCTATATACTAGAATGTGCTTCCTCGTCCATGGAGTTAGTGTCCATTTTTTATCCTCTTTTTAGACAAGTTTCATTGAGCCTTTGCACATTTGTCTCCTCCCCTCAAAGTTATTTAAACTAGCATCTATCCTTTTTGGGAACCCCTTTCCTTGCTCATCAGTCAGCCACAGTTTCAGATTACTAGACAAGCTCACTTCGCGTCCTCCAAATCAATCTCAAACCCAACAGTTCTCATTAACTGTCATTAACCCAACAGAACTGCTTCTGTTCTCAGTTCTGTTCACCCCTTCCCTCCCTGCAATAGGAAAAGGATCATACCTATAACTCCAGTAAACAGATCATCTCTCTTGTAGCACTGACATGCACAAATTGAATTAGTCTCCACAGTTCATCTTCAGCTTCAAATGTAATAGGGTAGGACAAGTCCACACTGAAGCAAGGCAGAAGGGAGCTAATGATCTCTCCTGGAAACTGAAGCTAACATAAGCCTTGCCCCACAACACCTGCCAGAAACAAAAAGCCTGAAGGGAGGGCCTCTAACTGAAGGAAATACTATAAAACAAAAGAGAGCAGGCTTCAGACCCGCGTCTCCCTGACAGAAAGATTTTGGGTCTGAAGCAGAGAGACTTATGGTGCCAGCTGACCAGCCAAACCTAGAGGAAAGGTTTGAACTGGCCATTATACTAAACAATTAGTCCACAAAAAAAAACCAACCCCCACAAACAACCAGGAAGGTGAGTTCTGACCATATGCAGAGCATGTAGATTGTGTTTTGGAACAAATCAACTGGGAGAGTCACGTGTCCACATGTGTTCTGCTCAGGAGCACAGGAGGAATTCTCTACGTTTACAAATTAACAAAAAGAGAGAAACAGGGGATAGAATAGTACACAGTTCTCACAGCATCACATCAAGTTTAAAATTATACAGAAATTTCACATGCGTCTCTCAAACTTTTTACACTATCAAATGGAATACATTTATGCTGTCAGCTACTGTACTAATTGTGGTAGAGAAGTTCAGAGTATCCCAAAGTCTATTACAATTATTTTTGCAGTCTTCCAAAGAAGGCTTAGAAAGATTTCTAAGCACTGCAAACTTGGCAGCCTTGTGACAACCTTGAAAAATACAGTCTGTTCCAAGCTTTACCACACAAATTATTAACTTACAAATTTCCCCCATCACAGAAAAAGAGAAAAAACTTACACTGCTGAAAATTATGGACAAAACTGGTCACACTATTTTGGACCTGCACTGACTGAAGTACAAAAGGTTACTTAAAACATAGTTACAGCAATAATCAGGTACAAGTTACTTGTGCTGTGGCAGAAACCATAATATGCAAAGCTAACCACATGCTACAAAGCAAAAAAATAGTTACACTTTAACAAAAAATGGTTTTTTAACGGCATTAGATAATTTCTCATTAGTGAGCATCTAATTCTAAATAACTGTTAAAGCAATTTTATTGTGCAATATTACTGAATATCTAAGTAGATTTTTCCCAGATACAACATTTGCTAAGAGACACAAGGTTCCACTTACCACCAATTACAAACAGCTTACTGTTATATTTTAAAAAAAACACACTGTACAAGAGATCAATCTAGCAGATAATCCTGTTTTAAAGTCATGTCAAATTCTCCAATGGCATAACTTACTTCTACCTTTTATTATGAGTGGTTTACAAACAGTGCCGGACTTAGGCACAAGCCAAGTAAGCCATGGCGTAGGGCCTCACATTATGAGGGCCTCTAAATATGCTGGAGATAACTAAGAAGATTTATTATAATTGAAATGATAATGCAAATAAGGCTTTTTACAAGATGTATGTTTTATGTAGCTTTTTGTTGCATCTTTGCCTATGTATATATGAAAATATAAAGGTTTATCATTTATTTTTTCATTACCTTTTTTGTTATAATGTAATACACTTTTTTCCTCTTTATTTTTTATGGTACGGGGCCTCTGAATCTTGACATAGCTTAGGGCCTCAGCATGTCTTTATCTGGCCCTGTTCACAATAGCTTTTGTGCCAATTTAATTATAAAACAGATAGTTAAATCAGAGTGATCCCTAGCTCAGACAGTTATACTGATAGAAAGGTGCTGACAGTGTTATTTCCTATGTTACAAGTTTATGAAAATAAGCCCACATTATATGAGCCCCTTTATAGTGGAATAGATGTGTACAGCACAGGATTGCACTGATTTGATTACAAGATCTGTTTCTAAAACTGACAAATTGGTACAAAACCAGAATGTGGCAAGTCCTAAAATATCTCAGAACACAACAAAGGAAGTTTGCCTCTCTGTACATCAGGCAATGGCGACAGCCTGACCAAAAGGGGGCAAAGAGCAGTTTGCTTTCAAGAGATTAAGCTATTCACTTTTCTTTTCTCTCCGTAACTACCCTAAAATGCCTTATTTAAGTTTAGCAAATGGAAGGAATAAATCCAGATAGTTAATAGTTCCTTTTTAAAATTCCATTTTCCTGTTTTTAATCAATGAATCTTTTTTTTTTTTTTAAGATTATTGTTTTATGGGTAATTTCATACAGAGATTTCGAAAGAGAAGACTTCCCGGAAACGACAACATCCTCTCATTCTTGGTCAAAGGGTATGAACAAATGTGTCCTCTCTCAAATGTATTCACCTGCTACAGCCAAATAGTAACACAAGGGGAGAAGCCAAAAGATCAAGCAAGAAGATACAAGTTGGAAAGTTATTGGTCACAATGTTATATAAAAGTATTTTTTAAGCTACATCCCATTCTGCTATAAAATTATGTTGTTTCTGCCCCAAACAGAAAGAACAAATACATAATGGATAATTCCCATGCTCACAACAACAACAAATGAATGTAAAAATCCTGAACCATTGTAAAACAAATGAACCATACTATACCCTCCCTTTCCATTGGTGGAAGGGTAAAAGAACACTACAGACCCAATCCCAGGGAGATCCACCTCTGTTCTGTCATATCTCCAACCATATCATGTCTTTAAGTCCATGGAGGAGCTTGGCAAATAAATATATGAAGTCAAACCAAAGGCCTGCACTATAGACCCTAGTTTCTTCCCAAGTGCTAGAGGCCGTATTTTAGTGGTGCTTGACCAGTAGAGGTTGAAAAAGCCTCAGGGTCAAGAATTACTTCAACATATACACTACCATCTGACCAGAATGCAGAGGGAGAGACAGTGCTGGGCAGGAACTGAGCAAGAAAAAGAGCCAGAACAGAAGGTGAAGAGCTAACACTCCTACACATGAAGTCATTCACAAAAAGAATTGACTGGGAAGTATTAAACAGGGCAAGCCAAGGACAAAAAGAGGGTGGCATCCAACCATAAGTCAGAGTGGGGAAAGGTGTTGGTTCACAAAGCTATTCAATAGTAATGCTCTTAGGGACCAAAATCATTTCAAGCTCAAGAGTAGGACTGCACAGATTACATATTTAGAGAACATTTCTCTCAATATAAATTTCTATAACCAGAAGCAAAAACTGATCAACAAAATCAGGAGAAAGGACAAAATGGGAATAAGGCAATTTGGCCTCTGTTCCCAACTTTGCAACAAACTTGTTATCAGGCAGTGGTTTTCAAACTTTTTTCCTCATGACCCAGTTGAAAAAAATCATTTATGCCCACGCGTCAACAATTACATGTTTGAACAATGCATTCCAATCTTTCGGTAGCGGTAGCAGAGGGCACTGCGAGCCAGTACCTGAGGGTCTGCGAGCCAGTACTGAATCCCGACCCATGGTTTGAAATCCACTATTATAATGCAATGGACAAGACATAACCTCAGTTTCCTCACTGGTTAAATAAATATACTTTTCAGTCGCAGAGGAGTGTTACAATGCTTTATATCTGTATAGCCCTTTTAGATCCCTAAATTGAAGACTTGGATAGACTTTTTTATTGATAGCATTGGAATTTAAAACAATTAGGTGAACTGAATGATTTGAGCCATTTCTATCATGGGATTTTCAGTTCATAAGAAAAGGTTAAACATTTAATTTTTGAAGTAGACCAAAGTATTTAAATTATTTACAGTGTAAGTTCAAAGGAAACTAGTCATACTCCATCTCACTACATGAAAATTATTTTTGAAATGCAATGAGTGTTAAACTAATAAAATGTGAAAAAGAAATTCACATGATTCAGAGATGTCCTATCTTATTTCTGAGAGTCATTTGTGCCAACACTAATATTAAAGAATGCACAAAGGCATAATCATTATATTCATACAGTACTAATGTCAAAAGCTAAACCTTGTGATTCCAATACAAGCTTAGTCACAAACAAAAATGGGATGAACAAACTTTTTTTTTTCCCTCCTTTGCTGCAAGGCAATAAACTAGTATGCACAAAGAGAAGAATGAAGTATCTGCCACCAGCTCTGAATCAGCATAGGCTATCCTCAACATAAACAAGTACATCTGAACTAAGTCTATCTATAGATGCTCAAGCTATCAGTATGATCTCTTTTTAAAAAATTAATGTATCCTTCATTAACCTAAAGAAGCAGATCTACTGAAATAAAATATTCTCAAATGATTGGATTGGACTTTGGGTGGGCCCTCTCCACATGGGTTAATTTCACCATGAGTGAATAGCTTACACAAAGAAGAGACTGGTTAAATTTAATTCTAATCAAGAACCCAGGTTAAACTCTATCCAATACACACTATATAGGACACTGAAAGCTGTTTGTAAATTTCTGCCTAGATTTAATGATAAGTTTAGTTATTTTGGGTTCTGGCTTTATTATTATTATAAACTCTATGTAGTCTATTTCAATTTATTTCCAGTGGCTGGTGGTTATTGTGGTCCTACAGTGGGAAATGTTTTTATTTCATTTTGAATTTAATATGTTGATATGTATTATTTTCCCTACAACTACAATTTGTTTTACATTTTTATTTCCATTTGTTGAGTCAAATTTCAAAGTTAAATTCTTCACTGCACCTTTTGCATTTTATGCTACTTTATTCCTTTAGACCCTGATCCTTTAAGCTCTTATGTATGTGCAGATACCTATTCCCCTGAAAGCACCGGTAGGACTCTGCCTAAGTGCATGATTTTGTAGGACCAAAGCCTTACTGATTCTCTCATTCTAATATAAAAAGAAAACATCTCCACAATAAAAAGATTCCACCATCTGTAAAAGCATGGCTATCAAAAGTTTTATAACTTCCGTTTAGCTATTTTTGGTTCTACTGTCCATTTTTTTTTTAACCCTGGAACCAAGATATTAATTGCAAGAACTGCTTTACCACCCCTGAGAAGCATAAATGAAACCAACACCCATTTCACTATTCATGTTCTTTACATCACTGCCCCTCCCCCCCTCCCCCCCCCCAAATCAAGCAAGAACACTTCAATTAATCTTTAGTTCCACGACAATAACATTTCTACTTTATATTTTGGATTAGTTACTGCTTTTGTATGTGTGCCCAGTAAGTTAAATTTATGGAAACATGAAACTTCTCTAGACTTTAACAAGTAGCCTGCATTCTATGTAGAAGACACAAATAAAAAAAGAAAATTAAGTTAAACCACACATTAAGTTTAAAGTAATTTAAGAGGTGCTAAATGGGAAATCATTCCACAGTGGCACATAAATTGTTTCAAAGTTGTACTAGCAACAATGAAAATCTTCTTTCCCACAATTATGAATTTATTTTGTATCACTAAATGGATGAGACACTAAGATATAGTCAGTCTAAAAACAATTACATTTTAAATTAAGAATTGTTTCATGGGGACGGGTTTAGCAATTTTTATCCAATTTTTATCCAATTTTCAATGAGAATTCTATAGTTCACCAATGCAGAAAAAAAATTACCATTTATCAACTATTCTACCTCATTCCTTTACTTTTAAAAAGGGCATTCATATTTTTACAGGTTTGATATCCTATCTCCGTAAAGATGAAAAATATTTTCCCCTATCAATTTTGTCTACGCTATTTTACCACACCCACTTATGTTTTCAAAGAAGCCAACATTAATGTGCTTGTTTGTTTAGCCACCCAACTACAATTTACACAGCATCTTATTATGCCCAAATACTTTTGGACACCATGGATCTGTGGGATTTGGGAGCCAAAATGGGTTCCTCAATTGTGGAACAAATTTTAACAGCAATACTAATCACAGTCTTGTTTTTATTTGTTTAAAAGAACTTCCTAATCCTTTTACTTGCTAAAACAGCCTTAAAAATAATCAATCACTAAGTTTGGAAGCATGTCATGGTAATTTTTCCTAACAATCTCTGCTTATTCATTCTCACCAGACATGCATATTCAAAATTTACTTTTTATGCCTGTAGATCCTGCAGCCATGCATTGCCCAGTTTCGGAGAGCCTTAAAGAATCATATCTACCCCACCTCAAAAATCCTGAATGGCAATGAAGCATCATGTGAGAATGTCTGAAATATATATATATATATATATACATACACACACACACACACACACACACATGTGGATATGTGCATGCGTGTGCACTGCAGTTAAACCAGAAAAGGGAACACAATACAGATTAGTAGACAGTGTGCCTAGAATATAACAGTAAGTCATTTTAAATACTCTCTGAAATAGACCAGGACACACAGCATGATTATGGGTGTACTAAAATATGCAGTTCTAATTAAGAAGTTAGAGAATGTTCCACATCAGTTTTCAACAATTTAGAATTCAGATCAAGTGTTAAATCTAAAAGCCTTAAATAGGTAGAAATATTTCCTAATAAAACTGCTGATGGATTTAAGGTTTTGTTTTTTAAAAATAAAAGTTACTTTCTCTTCTAGTTTTAAAGCAAAATAGCAAATTAGAAATAAACCCTTAGAGCTAGATAGAGAACATAGCACATAAGACATGACAATTCAGAAAATTTAATTTTCTGGAGCTGTCTACACTTAAAATGCTGCGTTGCTGTAGCACATCAGTGAAGACACCATGTACACCAATGAGAGAGGTTCCCCAGTCAACATAGGTACTCCACCTCCACGAAAGGCGATACCCAGGTCTACAAGAAACTTCTCCCATAGTGTTGTCTGCACTAGTGTCTACTACCTAATTAATGCTGTCTGCACTGGCGGGTAGTTGGTTTAACTCCATTGTTCAGGGATGTGGATTTTTCACATCCCTGAGCAACATAGTTATACTGAACTAATTTCCTGGAGTAGACCAAATCCTGGTTTCAGCAGAAAGCTACCTATTTCCAGAGTAGGAGTTAGTATGATTTGGCTTTACATGGAAAGATGAATGCCTTGAGATTACAATCTATGACCCTTCAGAAGAGTGTTCTTAAAACTGTAAATGTTCTCTATTCACCCCATTCACTCAAGCTGACAGATGACATCCTGAGCAATTTCTACAAGATATCTAACTGAGTAGAGATTTATTTTTTGAGTGTCTTTTCTCAATACATTTTACAATAACCTTATTAGAGTAACACTTTTAAAAACATCTTTGAAAAAGCTTTTATTTCTACATATAGTTTAAATGATCACCTGGTAAAGAGGGCTTAAGTTTTTAAAAAATAAACAAACTGCACACATACAGGATGGCCTAAGATAATGAGCAGATTAACCAGGGGTTTGAGAACATGCACCTTTAGCACCATCTTTATAATTTTATTTGCATCTGAAAAGTTACTGCTACAAAAGGAAATGCCATAAAGACTAAGACAAAAAACAGAATTTAAATTAAGAATTGTCTATAGATGAATAAACAGTAGGAATTAACAGACCACATGCGCCAGTCCTGGTCTGCTTTGTGGGCCTCCTTTTATGCTACAGGGAAAGCAGTTCAAGACATGTTAAAGCTGATAAATTTCCAGAAAACTATATTCAAATTACACTATCTTTCTTCGGGGGGGAAATAATGGATAATATCTCTAACAAACTGTTCTCGCTGCAGAAACAGCAAGAAAAACCTGGAAAATACAGATATGCAAACTGAAGTCCTATAATATATTATAGAATACTAAACTGTTTAAAAACGACTTTAATTATAATTATTTGGTTACCAAGTGTATATAGTCTATTCATCCACTCTCTACAACTGCCCAAAATTCTTTCTTGCAATAGTTCAGAACTTGTTTTCTTGAACTTTGATTTCATGTACAACTGCTCATTTCAGCCACTGAACACACACTTCCTATTTTCTCTTCTTTCCAGGTCACCTAATACTACAGTTCTTAAAATGTACATACTGAAATAAAACATGGTTTCTAATCCTTCCTACGTTTAACTATCTTTCATGTTTCATCAACATAGAAATTATGTGTTTTCCGCTTCCTACAAGTAACAGAAATCCTTTCCTTGGCAGCGAAGGCTCCATTAATTAGTCGTATCTTCCTAGGTTTCAATACAAAGATTTTTAGAAGCAAAAATTATATTTAAATTTGCTTTGGAAACATGTTCAATTGCTTCCATGTAAAAAATAGTTGAGTTTTAAAAATATTGTACCACCAAGTGCAATCTACAGCTGTTCCCACATTTTTTAAATAGCAGTTGAGTTAATATTTAGAGCAGTCAGAAATGAGTAGCTTGACTTGCTGCAGTCCACTATATCCATCTAAATGACCATCATAATGTAAATTGAAGGAACAGTACATGTCAAAACATATTCCTTCAATAAATCAACTTTATGGAAAGAATCTTAAATTCTCTTGAAAGTGTGCAGCAGTCACAATGAGAGCTTAAGTAATTCATCGTAAGTAAAGCAACAGACAACTAGAAGCTCTTTTTACACTGCAATTTCTTTAATCTCACCATGAAATGCATCATTGAAGAGCATTAATAGTCATTATCATGTTTCATTTTTCATGTTTGCTCTTCATTAGACTATCCTACCTATCTTTACTAAATTTACTGTAGGAGTATAAACACGCATTTCTCTCATTTCACACACACACACATCCCATAATTTATAGACTGACAAAACAGTGCAAATTAAAACAGAGGATTTCTACATGTATACAATTTAACTTTATTTTGCGTTTGGTAGTATTTTTCATCCAAATTGCATTGCCAAATGCTTTATGGAGCGTGTGCACACACACACTTTACTAACTTGTTACAGTTAGTAATCAACATATCCGAAATAGTACCAGAACTATGAAATTGAAGTTATTTCTCTGCATTTGACATAACTTTTGAACTCTGGGGGGGGGAATGTCCAGCCATGTCCATGTGTATTCACATCACTGTCCATGGCAAAAAGACTGATTAGCTAACAAATCTGCAAGTGAGAGCAAACTTGAAATTTAAAAAAAAATTACAAAAGTCTGTCACAATAAATAAGAAAATTGTACAATTTATCAGAATAGTGGTAGCATGAAAAAATAAAATTGTATTTTGATTTTTCTTCTCTACACTAACATATTAAGGCCCCAAAACCAATAGCTCATACATGCAGTTGGACCTTATGCAGATGGGCTTGCATGGCCAGATCCTAAAGTCACACTATATCTAATGTGGGATTTTCAGAACCACTCAGTGTTGGCTACAACTCCCATAGACTTTCATGGGACCAGAAACAGATCAACACACTAAGCACTTAAAAAAAACGAACAAACAAGTAAAATCACACCTCTAAATCACTATGTGGTGTTCTTTTAAAGCAGTCTAGTAAAGCAAAACAAACACTGGTCTGAAAAATGCTCTATAATACTGTTATAATAAAGTATGAGAGGGAGAGAAGAAATACATTTCTTTACTTTGTATATCTGATACCACTTTGTTTCTCTCATTTGTCTGTGGGTCTCTCACAAAAGCAGAAGACATCCAAATATAAGAAACCACAGAAGCTGGGGCAGGGACTTGAGGCAGATGTAGCTCTACAACCACTTTAAAAATATGTTTTAAACTAACCAGATTTCAAGGTGATGGAGTCTGTCTAATTCTAAAATGTTTGCAAATACATGGAATCATATTAATACCACAAAGTGCTGATTAACTTCCATCCAAATAAATCTATAAAGAAATTGTTTACAAACATTAACATGGATGAGAAGCAAAATAGCATTTGAAGTCTCCAACATTTAGTGTAGTAAACAAGCATTACTAGTCTAACAAATTTTTCTACATGATTAGATAAATCTGGTTTACTATCTACTCATCTGCATGTAGGGTGAGATAATGCAGTCATCAGTACCATATATTAATTTTCTCAGTGTAAGTCACCTACAAAAAAATCTACACGCTGCTATATTCTTTATTTGCAACCTCATCCTGACACTTCATAATACAGTTCTGACCTATTTTTCAGCTGCTTAATTACTCTGTTTGCAGGCTGACACGCTTGTTAAAGTTAAGACAACAGAGTCTTGTGGCACTTTTAAAGACTAACAGATTTATTAATTGCAGGAGCTTTCGTGGGAGAAAATCCCACTTCGTCAGACGCTTTGAAAGTTAAGACAGTTTTAGTTACATAGCCCCTCCTGTAACAATATTAATTTGCCAAAGGTCTCTATGAACCAAACCTCTGGAGACCAGCCAATATTTTTATTTTGCTCTCAAATCAGCTGTTCTGTTTGAACAGACACTTTGTGCAACTGCTGTAATGGTATGTGAAACTAATATTCAGAGAATACAAAACTATATTTAACTTTAAGTCTTGTTACTAGTGAACTGCAGTTGTAATACCAGTTACCCCCACACTTACAATGTACTCGGCCTGCATTTAAACCTAGTGATCATAGCAAAAACATATACTTAAAAAATTAGTATTTAAAAACCATTTAAGATCTGTTAAAAAAATCTGGATGGCTCAGCACATTATGATTTAATACAGTAGCTAGGAACAATCTGCTGACCATAGGATAGAAGGGGTATACATTAGTTTCTGGCTTTCTCAATTTAAAAATTAGACATTTATCATCCAATATCAACAGAACCACAACCTACCAAAAACAATTTTAAATATTACCTAAAGCATTTCTAGCTTTTTTATGACATGATATAAAAGGAGTGCTCAATATTTTTCTTACAAAGTTAACTAAAGCATATATAATACATATGCACCAATAGTTATAAAGACATAAGACACTCAGTACCTAAAACCAAAATGGTGCTGGCATATAAAAATTATACCACGGGGGAAAAGTTATAAAAAGTAAACTGTGGAGTCTGTTCAAAGTTTTATTCAAACAAGCAACAATTTCTTTTGAAATAGTCAAATTTTAAATACCCAGAAGACATCAGCCTACTTTAAAAGCTAATGACTGGCAAAAATTCACTCTTCACTGCTTTGGGGGTAAAAAATCCTGAGAAAAATTAGTTTTGGCCACTCGCTCATCAAGTGTTAAAAGTACAAAGCAGCAGATTTTAGCTAACCTTTCTCAAGCTCCAACTTCGAGTGATTTTGAACAGTCAAGTAACAGACATTTGAAAACAAAACTACTAAAGAGCCAACATAAACAACAAATAAGCGTTTTCTAAAAGAGCTCTACGTAAGAAACAGAATAAATATACCGTCACCTGGGAACAACGGTAGCATTTCACAGACTTTGAAAATACCATACAAGGACTAAAATAACACTTATCACTAAAGTCACAGGGGGAGGAGAACAGGAGGAAGAAACCGCAGCAAACATAAATTCCCAGAGCTCGCTTCAGTTGCCATCAGTCCCACGTACCATTTTAAACTATGCCTTTCCCTCTCTGAAATAGAAACAGACATATTCCTTCCCAAACTACATTTGCAAATTACCTCTCTGTCCTAAAAGGAAGCAATCAACGCTGTAACAAGAGAAACTCGGCAGCCACGCCTTCCTGCTGGCCTAACAAGTTGCAACGGAGGGGAGCAGCACAGCAGTAGTATCACATTTCTTCGTTCACAACAACAATCTCACACTCAGATCCTCCTCGGGTTAGTTTTACACACGTCCAACAAGCTCGGCCGAGGCAGGGATAACGTCAGAGCGCCCTGAAAATGGGGCAAGGACTAAAGGATGGGGACGCTTCTGGGGGCGAGAGCATGGGCTGATGACAGGGACGCTAGTGGGGGGCAGCAGGATTGGGACCAGGCTGCCTGTTTACCAGCTGGTTCTTCGTGCGGGCGTCGCCTCCCTGGGCAAACTAGTGCCAGCCAGGAGCGCTGGGAGGGGGATACGCAGTGCGTGAGCGCGGTGGGCACCGCCTGCCCCCACCCCACGGACCGGGGGAGAAACGCGCTGGCTGCGCGGCGGGAGAGCAGGGGCGGCTCAGCCCTGGAGCCGAACTTTGCAGGCTCCAGCAGCCCCGGGTCCCCGCGCCGCGGCAGGAGGCGCCTGCGGGACACGCGGGCTGCGCGCCGCCACCGCTGCCCGAGCCTGGGCCCCCTCCCGCTCACCGCTGCCGGGGCCCCCTCACCTTCACAGACCGGGCAGCGCGAGGGTCCGTCCTGCCGCCGCCGCCCCGGGCACGTCCGGGAGAGTCACTCACAGGGAGGCGCCTCCCGGGCCGGGCTCAGCTCTTGGCGCCTCGGCCGCTGCCATCTTGCCCTGGCAGCTGAGAGGAAGGAGCCCCGGCTCAGCTCCGCGGGTCTCCGCCTCATCTTCCCTCCCCCGGCCCGCTCCTCCCGCTGCCGCGCCTCTCTCCGCCGGCGGCTTAGGGCAGGGGCGCAGTGTGCGCGGGGCTCGGCCGGCGCCCGGCTCCGGGGCCCTCCCTCGCGAGCTCTAGGCCTCCGCCGCGGCGGCAGCGCCCCCGCCCGGACCCTGCCTGCCGCTGCTGCAGTCAGAGCGGCCCCGGCCCCCGCCCTTCCTCCCGGCCCCCGCCCGGCCTTAGGGGGTGTCTAGCTCCCTTTGCCCCCTGCCCGGCCCCGCATCGGAGCCGCCGGCGCCTCCTCCCGCCGCGGCGCAGCCCCTCGCCCGTGGCAACGAAGAGTCGAACTCCGCGGCGGCGCAGGAAGGAAGCGGCTGTTTCCAGGCCGGGCCCTGCCCAGCTCTTCGGCGCGCTTCTAGCCGGCGCTGGTGCAGCCGCTCCCGGCCCCGGGGGGTGCGCGAGCCGCCTTCGCTCCCCCGCGCACCGCGGCCCGGGAAATGGGAAGTGACTTCCCTGGAGCTGCTTGGCGGGTCAGGGGTGCAGCGAGGATGAGCCCCACGTCTCGTGGGCCCAACCCAGCGCTCCTTTGAATAGGCCGCCCCAGGACAGGCTCCAGTGCTAGTGTGGTCGCTACTGGTCATGGCCAGGCTGCTGCGGGAAGGGGGAGGGCAGCTTGGTGCTGCCTGTGAAATCCGTAGGGAGCCCCTGGCAAACCTGCTGGATCCCTTCCCATGGACCACTGTCCTAACTGTGGCCCCTTTCCCATTCCCACTCCTCTCCCTCACAGAAACAGAGGCACCTGACTGGGGCGGGAGGGCTAGCTTTTGGTTGTCATTTCTTTTGACATGAAAATGATATATTTGGTCAAAGCGGGAAGCATCCGTACAGTTACCTGGGCCATACACACAGAGCAGGAAAGGAGAAGGAATGGATTCTTCTCACAACTTACAGCTCAGCCGGGGAGATGATGCAGATGACATAGAAGGGAGATCCTGATTTATTTGAACCAGCCCTGCTGCTTTATAAGCGGTAAGGGTTCACCTTCTGCAAGGAGCTCGCAGTAGGCAGGAGGGTCCATTGCCAATCACCAACTGCCTTGGAACCTTCTGGCGGCATTATTCCATCCCTTCCTGGCTAAACAGGCCCCCGACGGTCAGAGAAAGGGAGTTTACTTACAGTGCAGCATCTGGTGTTCTCTGAGTTGTGTGGTCGGTATCTGTATTCCCCCCGGGGGGGGGGGGGGGGGAGGAATCTGCCTGTATTCCATGCACCTGAAACTGGAAGATTCTCACTAGCAACTTACATCCTTCTCTTCCAAACCGAGAGTAAAATGGCAGAGTGGACAGATGGCTTCTTCGGTTCCGTCTCCACCACGAAGCAAGCAAAGGATCCAAAACGGAGGAAAAAGAGGACAGATAGTGGAATATAAAGAGGGACCAAACCTGTCAAACTATTTTAGCAAATAATGCTGCCCTACCCCTTTCCACTCCCTCTGGCCGGCGCTGCACTGTTGCGGGGCTGGGGACAGCACTGCAGTGCTCCAGAGCCAGCACTGTACTGCCCCCTTCCACTCTCAGTGGTTTTCCCTTGCCCCCGGCCCGGCTCTCCCCCCACCTCCCACACTCTCACACCCCCCAGCTTGCCCCATCCCTCCTCACCAGCTTCCCCCCAAGCTCTCAACCCCAGCCCCAGGCCAGCTCTCTGCCACCCTGACTGGCTCCCCTCTGAATATTATTGCCCTCCCCTGCTGTATATGATGAGTTCATGGGTTCAGGTCTCCAAGTTCCCCTTCTGGCAAAAGTAATGGCCACTAGAAGGGCCACTGTCATGATCAAATAAGACAAACGCATCCCTAATGATTCAAATGGCGGTCTAATTAACATTGAGAGTACCAAGGTAAGATCCCAGGTTGGCGTTGGTTTCGTTATTGGTGGAAAGGTTATAATCACACCCCTGAGAACATGCACCATCATCACTGGGGTGAAGATAGCATCGTTGTTAACCAAGGTGTATCAGGCACTGGTTCCTGGCAACTGACCTCGCAAAAAATTACGGGAAAAGCCAGAAGACTTGGTGATGAAGAGATAAGCCAAAATAGGCTTAATAAACTTTGTTTAGGCCTTGTCCACACTACAATGTTATTGTGCGGTAAGGCTCCTCACCGTGCGATAACAATGAAAGCGTACACACACTAAAGCTTCTTGTTGCGCGGCAACAGCCCTCTTGCCATGCAACATGTAAACCACCTAAACGAGGGTGGTAAGGCTTACCATGGAACAGTTGTTCCATGGTACAGCCTGTGTGTACGCTTTTTGCGCAATAGACAGCCTCCGGAAATGTCCCAGAGTGCCAAACCAGGCCACTCTGGGACACTGGAGCTGTCAAATGTCAATTTCACTGCTCTAGCTGAGCAGTGAAATTGACATCGGGGATCGGGTGGCGGCAGAAGCTCCAG